>JABFEB020000113.1:7928358-7972908 GCA_019775895.2 Stomatorhinus ivindoensis
AGGGTTTAAAAACGTCCAAATACACGTTAAATAATTAAATAAATATGGCGTCCCTACTTCGCGGAAATTCAGTTATCTCCCGCGATAAGTGAGGGATTACCGTATACAGTTATGTGAATATTAAATGCTCTGTCACAGGTTGCTGCAACTACAGGACACACTGTAGTGTTGGTGGACACCTCGGAAGATATATTGAAGAAGTCCGCCCAGGGAATCGAAGGTAGCTTGAAGAGAGTGACCAAAAAGAAGTACGCAGACAAGCCAGAGGTCTGTTTTCCATCAGTTTATGATCAAATCTGCATATATTTATATATAATGAGAGAGAGAGACAACAATCATTACACCTTTGCTACCTCACTGTCTCTGAGTACTGCACTGTAGCCATTCCAGCTTGATGTCACGTGTATGACGTGTGTTTATGTCGTGTTCCAGGCGGCAGCGGAGTTTCTCCAGAAGGTACTGAAGAACATTTCCACGAACACGGACGCATCCTCGGCGGTGCGGAACACGGACCTGGTGGTGGAAGCCATCGTGGAGAATCTTGACGTCAAGCAGAGCCTCTTCAGTTCACTTGACAAGGCCGCCCCAGAGTAACTCAGAGCTTTTCTGTTTGACATTTGAAAGGCCAAGCATCTCCAACAGACAAATATTTGAGCGTTTAGTGTTTGTAATGCAAAAAAAAAATGTTGTCAGGATGTAGATAAGTTCCAGAACCTCTTATGTCCTTCAATTGACAGGCACACAATATTTGCAAGTAATACATCATCGCTGCCTATCACAGACATCGCTAGTGCCACAAAGAGGCTGGACCGATTTGGAGGTCTCCATTTTTTCAACCCTGTCCCCATGATGAAGCTTGTAGAGGTATTTTCTCCTTTTCAGGGGCAGAACATCTAGAGGATTGGTGTTCCGTGCTTGTTTTCGAGTGGGAAACACTGCTGATGATGATTCTCCTCTTCTGACATGATGTTTGTAGGTGATTAGAACGTCACAGACTAGTCAGGTGACATTTGATGCTCTGACTGACTTCAGCAAAGCTTTGGGGAAACATCCCGTATCTTGCATGGTAAGAGTTTTCACACGAATAACAGCAGATACTAATAGAACCGTTGCATATGAATTGGACCGAGTCGTGTTCCCCTTGTTTAGGATACCCCGGGATTTCTTGTGAACCGACTTCTTGTACCGTACATGATGGAGGCCATTCGACTCCACGAAAGAGGTGTGACACTGCTCCAGTGATCACGTGTTATGAGAGCTCGATCAAAATTTTCGCAGTTAGCATTTATGCTACGCTACCTGTGGTAGCAATATGTGCCCCGCAGCTTACATTAACAGAACAGCGTCACAGTACAGCTTTACATATTTCAGCTTAGCTATCTAGCTAACTGGCTAATTGACTCTCCTAGGCCATGGGTCCAAAGAAGACATAGACATGGCTATGAAACTGGGCGCGGGCTATCCGATGGGTCCCTTTGAGCTTCTTGACTACGTAGGATTGGACACCTCAAAATTCATCATCGACGGTGAGTGTTAAGGACTTGGCCCAATGGACGGAAGGTTGTAGGTCTGAATTGCAGGAAAGCATTTGATCTGCAGTTCTATAATGTGCTTTGGGGTTATCATGGCGTGCACTGTAAACTGGTTACTGGCTTAGGTTAAGATTTACCTTAGCTGATTTGCTTTAGCATCAATGTAAATATTGAGTGTCAGTTCAAATGGACATAGAAAAACGATCCGATGGTACAATTCTAGGTTGGCATGCGATGGAACCAGAAAATCCCCTTTTTGCTCCAAGCCCGATGCTGAACAGGCTGGTGGCAGAGGGAAAACTCGGCAAGAAGACCGGAGAAGGATTCTACAAGCATAAGTAACCAGCGGGGATAGCCTGGGCTATGTGGCCTGCCAAGGAAAAAGTGGGAAAACGGGGTGAGGCGGTCACCCCATAGGGAGGACTGTGGCTCTCGCACTTGTAAGGATTCAGGTACTATGTGTGGTATTGAATTAATCTCACGTTTTCTACAAATTGTCATGGCATCACTGTGCCCTCAGTTTAACGTTTTACAATCTGATTGTATAATCCAATAAAGGGCATTCTTAAAATGTCTTCTGTGTCTTCACGTTTGTATCTTGACAGTTTCAAAATGTTTACCGTCGGTCAGACAGAAGGGGGAAATGCAGCTTGCATAGTATGCACAAGGGGGCGCCAGTGCTTCATTGATATTTAAAATCACATTGCTATGGCAAGAATTACATAAACATGTAGGTTTATCTTAACTAATTTATCTAAAAAGCTAATCGTAGCACTTGTAAAGGTATAAGTGAATTTAGCGTCAGCGGACGGATTCCGATGTACCGTTTCTGAAGCTATTTGTATCAACATTTAAGACATCTGGAGAATATGATATGAGCAGGTCTCTGGAATTAATTAGGGGGTAAATCGTTTTTAAAGGTGTGCAGAAGTGCAGCACCCATCGTAAATACGGAGGGGAAACGGCCACGTGGCTGGGCTCCATGTTAGTCTTGCACGTGCGTTTCAGCAGACACATGAATATATTGGGCAATTAGGAACAAACTGCTTTCTTTAAAAGTCATTTTATCGTTTAGGAGCTTCAAAGAGATGCCGCGTCAGTGTCGCTAATGGATGGGTGATGCAGACCCGTGTGCGTTTCAAAAGCCCCCTATTTTGGGTAATGTACCGGATCATTTCGTTTGATGCGTTGCCCTGTACGACGGCTACCCACGCAACAAGTCCGCAATCCTCTTTCAACATCAGTACCCACGATCTGCAGGGTGCTTCCAGTACTTGGAACTTTTGCGCCTGTTTTTCTTCGTTTCATTCACCTATTTATGCATCGCACAATTATTTATTCTGCCATTGAAAATAGATCCAGGTTCTGGTGTGCAAGAACTAGCTTTACCAGATGCGAGCGCCGTAATCAGCGGTGTCCCTAAATTATCTAAATAATAATAAAAATAAGTTTTTTTTTTTTTTTTTTAATGTTTTTTTTCATATATACAGAAAGACGCTTTGATCTGGAGACGGGAGACGCCGCCTCCGGCCTCGGGCATGACCTCCGCGAAGCCCACCGGTGTCGCATTGCCGTAATGGGAACCCCCCCTGCTTTTATACAGCGTTCTCTAAAACGCCTTTTCATCGCACACCCAGGAATATAAAATAGCTACTACAGCACGCGTATATCAGAGAAATACGTCAACGAATGATTTCCGACATAAGCAGTTTTTTCCTTTTTTAAAGAAGCCAAACAACACAGAGTCCAGTGTAAGCACAGTGTAAAAGCATTAAATAATTTTGTTTTAAAGTTAAAGTGCTCATATTTACAGTGATTTCTACGTTTCTCTACTTAATTGTAATAAGTCTGCCGTTGGGAAAGAACGGAAATACAAGAGGACAACCCCAAAAATGGTGACTTACCAGCCCATGCCGCGGAAGGGACTTAACCATGTTTTTATGGAGAGGCTGTGGTGAAGTTTTCGATGACAATCCGGGACTGTTTTTAGAAAAGCAAAAGTGGAGGCATCCTGCATGTCCTCACCACTAGGGGGCATTGCCGGCAAAATTATATCCAGAGCATCTATTCACGTATAGATATTATTATAAACGAACACATTTCAAAAAATCCGCAATCAGTCAATGCTGCCTTTTATTTTCTTAAAAAAAACATGTTAAAACACAGTTCAAATGCAACCACTTGGCAGCGAAGTGCTGTACCAAGACGACGATGAGATTAAAAGAAGATCAAATGCATTGGTATACTAAAAAAAAAAAAAAAAGTTGCAGAAATACTTGCATGAAATAAACATGGCAAAAAACCACACTATTAGCTACCAGAAAGAGAAGACATAGTACATTATTACAATAAAAGAAATTGTCAAGTGCTGGGTAAATATATATTTGCTGAATTTGTCTGTTCTGAACAATAAAATATAGGTTTTGCGCATGTAATGTTTTATTCCTTATGCCTCAAAAAATACAGATAGACTGAAGCATCCTGACTGGCGTTTAAAATGTACACGAAAAGCTCTCTTCTACACCCAAGGGGGGAAAGCCTCACTATTTGTTACAAATAGTCAGAAGAAGCCTATTTAGGTCTCATTTCTGCACGATGCTTTTTTTTGGGGTGGGGGGGGGGATTAAAAGCTTATATATACCAATTAATTAAAATAAGGAAACAATCACTGAAAATATACACCGAGAAATTAAAACCAAATTCAAAATACAAAAGCATTCAACATAAATTGAGGAGGAAAAAAAAACTGCTATCAACTGGTCCAATAAAGAAAGAGGTTCTGTCCAGAGGAGACCTTTTGGGTTTTAACCCCCACGCGGTGCTGAAGCTTCTTTCAGGTGGGTGTGCATCCAACAACCAGTGAAGTATGGGGGGTGAATTGGCATGAATTCAATTACTTAAGAGTAACACAGGGGGTGGAATGTTTGCGTGGCAAAACTGCTGGGTCATGCTTCGTGCAGACCCCGGACGAAAGGGACTGTGAAGGGTAGGGGGGGGAAGGGGGGTTTGGGTCGGTCTCCACCGATCGCTTGCATTTGTGCGTGGTCGGTAAGCGAAAGGTCTTTACGGCCATGATTGTCTGTTTCTTCTCCCCATAGAGCGTGGTGTGTCGCGTGGGCAGGGGGGTCTTTGGGAAGCGAGTAGTGGTGGGGAGGCCAGGGGGAATGGTTAGGGTTGGGGGGGGGGGGTGGAGGTCGGAACTAACAGGCTTCCATCTCAAAATGGGGACCAAGAGCTGTGGTCTTCGCTTTGCACGTGGAGAACGCATTTCGTTTTCCTCCTACGGCAAAAAAAGACACACAGGAAAAAAAAACACACAAACATTAGGCAGAAAGACGAATCAGACATCAACAGCTACTAGTTAGTCAGACAGGTTAGTATCGCTGCCGACTGGTCGTGCCGAGTGGCTACAGAAAGCAGCCGGCAGTTTCACCCCGATGTGCCGTGTAACGGTAGGAGCCACAGTGCGTTTGAATGAGCAGTTTAAACCGGCATCTCGCACTTGCCAGACGGGGACATGGGGACCTCGTGGTAAAACACAGGGTCGCCTTAAATTGGCCTAATTGGCCTAATTGGCCGAGCGCGCCGCAACAGAGCATGACGGGGACAATGCGGCCATTAGTCCTGGGTCACTCACACCGACGGTCTCCCCTGAACTGTGCCCCCCTCCCACGCAAAGTGGCACGGGCTGGACTTTGGTGACCGAAAATTATTCTAATCCTTAAATGATTTTGGACTTTCCTTCCCCCGAAATGCCCGTCTGTGGAGGCGCCGTATTAAATGTCCAGGCCTACCTCTCTACCCAGACCCTGGAGCATGAGCCACAGTGCCTGCCCTCCCCCCCCCCCAACAGGGACTGGAAGCATGCGTCAGACCTTCAAGTGTGTCGCTTTGACTCCGCAGGGCTGAGCACGAGTGGCGCCGAATTCGGACACCTGCCGGATAACATCACGGTGAGCGAGGGAGAGAGCGTCATCCTGAGGTAGGCCCCGAACCAGCCACTCCCGACAGCCCCCCCCAGACAGCTTCGTTAGCCTCTTCCCTATTAAACCTTAATTTTGCTCCTGCTTATGTATCGCCGTGTCGATCCCTGCTGTGATCGGCCGCATTTGCTGTCTGTCAAGTAGTCTGTTATTTAGCCCCCAAGCAGGCACTGTGCCATCGCTGGGCCTGGCGTCACAGAGCTGTTCTCCTCCAAACAAGTGACACCCTGCCAAAAGCAGGCTCCGCCCCCCATCTTATGATTTCTTTGAACTCACCATGACTTGGCCTGCAGTAATAATGAGTGTTGTTGTGTGTAGTGCCGTCAGCGGTTCACTGGGGACCTCTAGTGGAGCTGATGGGTACTGCAGGAGGGTCGGAGCCCTGGTTCACATGCACTTGAATGCGGTGGATGTGACATGAATGAGCAAGCTGATCTGGGGGCACCACTAGAGATTTTGGGCCTCATGAAAGCGTATCATATTGGCCCCCAAACCCAGACCAATCCAATAATGTTCAAAATTTTTTTAAACCCCCTCATCCTAACTTATCTTTCACAGCACCCCTGAAGCAAATCCAGCAATTTACCCCCTCCTCGTGTAACCCCCGGGGTCCTGTCCCCTGCCATTTTTATCAGCTCTGAATGATGTCGGTCATTGAATAGTGACCACAGATACTCAAATGTGAACAGAAAGACCTAATTGGCGTAAATATTGTGTAATTCAAGAAAAAAAAATCCCTGAAAATAATGTGAGGCCCCCACCCAGCTCACATGGCAAGCCACTGTGTTTAAAGGGCTCGGTGGCAGAATGAATGATCTGCCTCATCTCCTTCCCCAACTGAAATCCTGCTCAAGGTGTAAAATCGACGATGAGGTCACCAAGAAGGCCTGGCTCAACCGTTCCAACATCCTGTTCACGGGGACGGACAAGTGGTCGCTGGACCCCCGCGTCTCCCTGGTGAACAGCAACGACAGCGACTTCTCCATCCAGATCAAACGTGTGGCGGTGGCGGACGAAGGCCCATACACCTGCAGCTTCCAGGCCCGCAACCAGCCTCGTACCGCCCATGTCTACTTGATCGTTCAAGGTGAGGGCTGAGGGGGTCGTGGCTATAGGGATGCCCGTCATCAGCCAGACCCCCCCTCAGTTTGCTGACCGCGGGGGAAGTTCCCCTCTGCAGGTTCATGGCAGTCGATCGATTGTGGTTAACCTGGAATATTTTGTTTTTTTTTAATTTTATACACATATTCTATATTCTAGAAATCGTGTTGCGAGCCCTGGCTCTGTCCTATTTAAATATGCTACCAAGCACTGATCCTGGATCAGCTCTAGTCCTAACCACGTAAAACAATGTTTTATGGTCAGTGTGAAAGCTACGAAGAGGCAGAAGACTCTGAGGTTGAGGAGACTGCAGAAGGTCGCGGTTGGGGGCGGGTGTTTGATGCTGGGACACGATACGCCGTCCTGCCGAAATGAATAATCACTGCTGAAGGCCCCGGGTGGGGTCGATCGCCAAGGCAACAGCAGCGCCAGCGAGAGACCGGCTGCTGTTCACCGATGTGATTTATTGGTGTCCAGCTGACTGCCTGATAAATTGGCTTGTGTGCGCGTTGGCTGTCAGGGAGAGAGAGGATCACCTGTAATCTGGCAATCGATACCTCAGCATTATTCAGCATTACTACACGGAACCTCACAAAGAAACGCATGCGGGCAGGAGAAAGTGAAATGGAGAAGGCGGCCATCTCTATGTGTTGAGTAGCCCCACCAGACTGGATATCACAAGTGTGCGGAGTTCACATATGACACACCGCTATGCAGCAGCAAAAGCAAGTGCGGGATGGGCCCGTAGAATTAGTACACGGCTTAGAAGAGAAATATCATCAGACAGGAGTGCTGACTGGAGCGCAAGACATGTCACGTCAAATTTGGTCAACCAATAGGAAACCTTTGTAGGAGGGACTTGCGAGGAGGCAGATGTGGGAGGCACAGCTGAAGGGGGAAATTCTGTGCACCGACAGAGACACTCAGGGCCCAGGGGCTGTTTGCAGTTTGGCTTGAGATTCACCGCCAGTGTCTGCTTTTAGGAAATTTGTAATGAGCAAGTAATGCTGTGCAAAATCTTCTCTCCCCATATTACTGTGGAGTACTGTTTTTAAAGTGATACCAAAAGGAATAGGGATTTTTTTTCTAAATAAAAGAGGATTATGGGAGGGAAAAAAAGTTAATTGACTATTAAAATTCAAGTTATCTTTTTCTGTAATGGAAAACACATTATTCTGTGTCTGGAATGCTGAACTAAATAAATGACAGTGTAATTGTAATTTGGAGAAGGCCCAGGCTTTACCGGTATCCGTGTCCTTTGCTCACGGTATTAAGCACCTGAGAGTGACCTGTGCAGAGCAGGGGGCTCCCCAGGGTGACCTGGTCCACAGCGGTCATGGGTTTCTCTCTTTCCTGTGTCGCAGTGCCGGCCCGGATCGTGAACATTTCAGGGGATGTGACAGTCAACGAGGGCAGCAACGTGAACCTCTTTTGCCTGGCGGTTGGCCGGCCGGAACCCACGGTCACCTGGAAGGACTTCAAATGTGAGTGACCCCCAGCCTGTAAAATTACACTGTCCGTGAAAATCCCCCGTCCCAGCTCCTGTATCACTGAAACAACACCAGTAATCTAGGTCATCGTTAGAACAGTAATTACAATTGTGAAGACTGCGAATTACCATGAAACATGTAATAATTAAGCATTATCAGAAAACATCATAACATGACTGTTTGCTTTAATAACAGACACTCAGGCTCAGAGTACACCTATTGGGTTGCTTACTGGAACCATTACAGCTTTCTTTCTCTGGGGGGCAGGGTTATGGACTAACCTCGTAATACATCAAATGTCAAAAACACCGCCCACTCTCATGCAGACTCCTCACCTGACACCAACGCTCTACCCATTCTCACACTACTAATCCCACAGTGTATCTAATATCAATCGTCCATTTGCTGTCATGTAGACTAACCACAATATACACATGACACTCTTACACTGACTACTAATCCCACGGTGCATCTACTCTCATGTGGACTAACCCCATAATACACATGAAACTCTAACACTGACTACTAATCCCACAGTACATCTACTCTCATGTGGACTAACCTCATAATACACATGAAACTCTCACATTGACTACTAATCCCACAGTGCATCTACTCTCACCTAGACTAACCCCATAATACACATGACACTCTTACACTGACTACTAATCCCACAGTGCATCTGCTCCCACAATTACTGATCTCACAACACAGTTGACACAAACACTCTACCCACTGTTACACTGACTACTAATCCCACAGTACATCTACTCTCATGTGGACTAACTCCATAATACACATGAAACTCTCACACTGACTACTAATCCCACAGTACATCTACTCTCATGTGGACTAACCCAATAATACACATGAAACTCTCACACTGACTACTAATCCCACAGTGCACCTACTCTCATGCAGACTAACCCCATAATACACATGACACTCTTACACTGACTACTAATCCCACAGTACATCTACTCTCATGTGGACTAACCCCATAATACACATGACACTCTTACACTGACTACTAATCCCACAATGCATCTGCTCTCATGCAGACTAACCCCATAGTGCGCCAGGCATTGTCATATGTTGAATAATCTCATACATTTACTTATTTAGCAGGTACTTTTGTCCAAAGTGACATACAAGTGAGGATGATAGAGCAGGGTCAGACAGTATCCCTGCAGCAATTGGGCTTAAGGACCTTGCTCAAGGGCCCAAGTGTAACATCACTCTGCTGGCCTCAGGATTCAAACCAACGACCATCTGATCACAGTCATAGAGTCCAAAAACCCAGAGCCACACTTCACCACTATCACACAGACTAATCCCATAGTGCATCTGCTCTCACACAGACTGATCCCATAATGCACCTGGAAGTAACAAGCCATCCTCATTTGCTCTGACGAATTTCAAAATGCACCCAACATCACTCCACCCACTCTCTCGCTGACTAATCCCACAATGCACCAGTTCTACTCAAAAGTAGCCCCCCCATCCCATCCCACCGCGGGCGCATGCTTTATTGCGTGACCGTTCTGCAGTGCAGCACCGTCTGGATGCTCTCCAGTGCCGCCAGGGAGAGCTCTGTGATCCGTAACACTCCTGTGTTCTCATATTGCCGTAATGCCGGGATACGAGGCTGTCAGCCGGCATTAGATTCTGATTGCTCGCCCCCCCCCCAACAGCGAGTCTGTGCATCGGCAAAGAGGCCTGAGCACACACTCTGACAGCCTGAACACCTATTGGCCAGAAACGGGAATCCCGGTGACCGCTAGATGCTCCCGGCGTGGACGGCATTGCAGCCATGACCGCTGAAGCTATCGGCTTTTCTGCGCTCGTTTCCCAGCTGACTAAGCCATGTCCCCCCATGTCCGCCGTAGTGAGGGGGGAGTGTGTTTTCTGTCTGCTCCTCAGAGCTTTCCGGCTAATGAGATGAGTGATCGCCACGCCGGTTTCTGTATGCGCGTTTAGATTCCGCCCCCGTGTATTGCTGCGTCGGATCTACCATGTCGCTCCTGGGTGTCGCGCCATGGAGACCGCACACATGGCAGGTTGGCCCCAGGGATATTGTGGGCAGAAGATACCCTGGCAGTTTCAGGGCATCCAACGTTTTACAGGAGCCGTTGGATACATAAAATTATATGCTAAATTTTGTCAAGGGGCCCAGAATTTTTAGCTATACCCTGGGGGTGAGCCCATCGTCCTCAAAGGAGATTAAGCTTCCTAGGTCCTACATAGCAGAGCTTGTCCTCCCCCATGCCAGGGTCACGTGGCTGACCCTCGTGGCTCTGCACCGTGACTCAGAGCCTTATTTGATGGATCATCTCCCTTTTTAAAGAGCACGGCGATACATCTTCTGTCTGACGATTTTTGAGGCATTGCACTACCCCCCGTTGGCCAATTGCATACCAGTGCACCATAAGCTTCAGCAGCATAGTCCTCCACCTGATCCCGATTAGCCGATGGCACCATGACATGACAGATAGCCCCTCTGACCCGTCCCTGCCATCTCTATAGATGACCTGTTGAGTGAAGGCGAGTTCCTCGACATCACAGAGATCAAGCGGCACCAGGCGGAGGAGTTCGAGTGCATCACCAACAATGGCGTGGCCCCACCTGATACCCGCCGTGTCCGTGTTACCGTCAACTGTGAGTTCCTCGCAAAATGTACCATGGGGTGGGGGTGGTCATCAGCTGCTGATTGTGCTCTGATTGGGCTCTGGTCTTGCCAGGGTCTCGCTCCTCTGAAGCGTCTGTCCTCTTTCAGACCCACCCATGATCACAGACGTGAAGAACATGCCAGCACAGCTGGGCAAGGCGGCCATCCTGCGCTGCGAGGCCATGGCCGTCCCCACTGCTACCTTCGAGTGGTACAGAGATGACCGCAGGTAGGCCCTTGGCACCGACTTTCCGGAAGAGCCAACTGGCCCCCGCGGCCTCCCCCGCTTACGCTCGGTTCTCTCGCAGTCGCTAAGTGGCACTCTCTGCCAGCCAGCCCCCCCCCTCCCCCGACCCGCCGCTCAGCGTTGAGAGTCTCGCTCTTTCCGCTGAGCAGTTCACACACCGTAGAGCCGGCCCGATGGGAAGGTCGCCCTAAATATGCTTCGCAGTCAATGCACTTAACACATGCCGTTTCCCTTTGTGGCATCGTGCCAGGCGTTTGACTTTATAGGTGTATTTTTTTTCCGTAGTGGCCCCATTTCCCCGAGACCTTAGTGGCTTTCTGTCCCTAAACATCATCCATATTGCGGTTGTGGCGCACGGCCTGCCTGCGTCTGCCAGGCATGCAGGTCGGCCCTGCACATCTGTGTCTACCTCATGTGGTTTGTCCCCCCCTCCTCCATCCCCAGGAGGGTGGAGAGTGGCAGCGCACTGCAGATCAAGAACGAGAAGACGCGCTCCCTGCTGCTCTTCAACAATGTCACAGAGAAGCACTTTGGAAACTACACCTGCTACGCCTCCAACAGCCTGGGCTCTTCCAATGCCAGCATGCTTCTCTTCCGTGAGTAACTCACCCCCCCAGCTACCCCTGTACGCGATCCACATCGGTTCACCCCTATTTTTGCACTCTCCCCCTCCGTTCCTGCATGGTAATGCCGTGTCCCCCTCCCAACCAGTTCTCCCCCAATACAGTTTCCTAGTCTGTCCATCTCACCCCCCCATCCCCCCGCCCTGAAACGAAAGACGTATTTCAACGAGCGTCAGTATGACTGCTAACGTGTTCCAGCCCCCATGTGTTTATTGGATTGTTTGTTTGGTCAAGAGGGGCAACTCTGCCAAGGAGAGCGAAGGCCAGCGGCCGGGCCCACTGTCGCCACCCACCCTTGGCATGCGCCTGCTTGCGAAAATCTGGCTTCAACTATCTGTTCCAAGACGGCAAATAGGCTGCAGACAGGCACCCCCCGCCCCCCGGGGGATAGCCAGAAAGCTGGGCCCCTTCCTCACCGATGCTGAACAGCTGGGAGTTCATACAGTGGAAGTAGGTGACGAAGATCATAGCGAAGGGCCGCGTGGCGTCAAAGAAGAGCAGGTAGCCGGCAGATAGGTCCAGCACCAGCCCACATCCGTGGACCACCAGCAGGTTCACTGTTTCCACAGGCAAGATCAGCCTACCAGTAATAACACCATTAAACAGGGGCCGACGCACACCATCAATCACACACAGGATAATTTAAGCGATGCAAAACAATTTACTTGAAAGGGTCAAACAGCCAATGGTGAGCAAGGTACTGCATGGAGTAGCCCTCCACCCAATCAGCATCCAGCTTCTTGATACCAGCGATGAAGTACACAATGAATATCTGCAACAGGACAAAGACTGAGACTTCTTAGCCTCTGTTTTGTCTGCTTCAGCAAGAAAATTACAGTAAAGTTTTCCCAAACATGATTCCAGGCAACAGTCAGCTGAATATTCAAATCATGGTGAACAAATTTAAGCATATTTGTAATAATTTATTTTGAATATCTTTTGACATTCATTTATTCCTTAACTTACAGAAATTTCAATTTTATGTGAGTGATAATCTCAAAGCTATTTAATCGATCCCATTTCACATAATCTCATTTGTAAACCTGGGGGGCACAGAATCTGGGTGTCAAAGAGAAGGTCAAATGCCCAGTAAGACACTAAAGCAGGGATCTTCAAATCTGGACCTCGAATCCAAATCCAGGCCTTGTTTTCAGTTCTTCCAGGTAGTTAGTTTAATAATTACTGATTCTGATTGGTCAGAGGCTTCCCAGGAAGGCTGGGAAATCAGCAGGGCTCGGCCCTGGAAGACCGTGATTTGAATAACCCTGCACTAAAGGATACTCCAGAGGCCATGGTCACACATGAGAGCGACAGAGTACCTGCGTCCTGACGACGGTGTAGTTCCACAGCGGCACATGGGCGTTCCGTTTTCTGGGATTCCATAGCCCATCTATAGACCTGAAGAGGACAAGGAAACAAGAGTCCGTCCACAACCAAGCCAACAGTAACCCTGCAGGACAACCAGAAGTGACCCCTGGTGGCCAAAAGAGCAACTTAAAAATACTGTATAATTCCCTGGAAATATACTATTACTGGAGAAAGACATACTCAATACAACATGTTCATGTACCATGAAGAGCTTAACCGATCCTACATTAAGCACATGAACTTTTTTTGCTCACCAGTATCTGTTGGCATCCATGAGGGTGAGCTGGAAGCCAATAAGGCCATAGAGGTATGAGTGGTTGTTCCAGGCTGTCTTGTCGAGGAAGAAGACGTACCAATAGGTGGAGATGAACATCAGGCAGGAGAAGCGGTAGAAACAACCGAGCATGATGCCCACAGCTCCTGGAGGTCCGCGCAGCGTAGGAGAAACAGGTTAGAGAGAACAACAACCTCTCGCTCAAACAAGGAGAGGAGCTCGACTGAATTACTCACCTAAGAACATGACCACATACACAAAATACATCCAGTCCATCGGAAGGGGCTCCAGGAAGTCAAAGAGTGGAAAGCGGCATATCGGTACCCCATCTAGGTACTTGTAGTCCAGGTGACTGAGGCCCCGCTCCTGGGTAACATCCAATGCCATCAGAAGGCCTGATCCGACATTGGAACGCAATTCACACGAGGAAAACAAAATGCGAGGGTCACGTTAACAGGTGGTCCCGGCGTCTGACCGGCCATGCAAAATGAGCTTCACGTTGCCACGCCAGAAGCACCCTCACGCCACTTTGACAGTTATTAAATTAAATAAGCAGGATATCAAATGAACAGTGTAGTTCAGACACTTCAAAGAATTAATTACAAATCTCTGATATGCAGCACATGGAAAATTAAATACGGAATACAAAATATAAAAATACAAAATACAAAAACCTTTAATAAATTTTGACTCAAACCAAGAAAGGCACTCAGCCTGTTAAACTTCATTCACATTTAAAATCTGACCCTGTAAGAGATAATCAACAAGCGGCCTCTCAAATCTACAAACCCAGTTTTGTTACAGATTTACAGGTGCCAGAGTCTCACATGTCTGATCCTTCTGGACTTCAAAGAGGTTTATCTTGTCCAATATTCCCCACCATTGCTGTCTCACTAAACACAAATTTACACTTAAAAAGCATTTAACAACACAGAAGCTGACCTTTTTTTTCGTTCCACAAAGTCACAGATGATTTCGAAAACCAAAATTAAAAGTGACACAGACATTCAGGGCGACCATGCAGGCCATACTTCTCTAACATTCCTGGAAGCTGGTGGACGTTAAACCCAGTGTTTATGAGACCACTGGACCCAAATAAGTTTTATTTTTACACTGCGTGAGTGTTTTAAAAAATGTTATAAAAACAGATCGTGAAGGAACAGCTTCATAAATATGGCGTTTCAGCAGTTTGAGGACAGCGGCACATGACATTAGAAGACATAGGACATTTGAACAGCTGCATCCACCCCAGGTGAGACAGTGGACGAGGTCAAAGAGCAAATGTTTGGGCAAATCTGACTCTGACTAACGGGAACTATTATGAAACAAGCAAACATTGGAATGATATGAAAAGGTATCTGAACAAGTGAAATAAATACAAAAATATTTTAGAATAAGGATACCTTGTTAATCCTCAAGGGAAAATTCTCTGTCTACTGCAACTTGTTGTCCATGAGACACGCAGATAGGAGACAGCAAGTTTGGGGGCCATGGTGCAGGGTCAGCCAGTGTGCGGAGCCCCCGGAGATGGAGGTTAAGGGCCTTGCTCAAGGGATCACGGACATGTGACTGTTCTGGCAGTAGAACGGCGGTCTTCCGATCAGAGGCACAGAGGCTCAGCCCACTGAATCACACACCGCCCCCAAAGTGGCTTTCCGGAATGTTCTCCCCCCAACCGTCTCTATATTTCTCCTGTATAAATAACTGGCACCTTTGCCCTCTACACCTGCAGTGACAGCTTACCAAACAGGAAGCGGAAGACCCCGAGTGAGGCCGGGTCAGTGGGCCGATTCAGGAGGCACACAACACGCTCCCAGGAAGACAGGTCCCCCGTCTCGAACCCAAATACACGCTTCATCCAGCTGACTGGGGTGCATTTTTTTGGCAGTGCCGATGTTGGCTCCGTTTCTGTGCCCCTGCCACCTTCACTGCCACCTGCCCCATCTGTCATCTGACCACCTGCAACACACACAGGACGGGGACCATGGCCTGGTCATCTGCCTACTCCTCAACCAGGACCAAGTGCTTCAAAATAAACTACATTTTACATTAGATCCAAAGCAACAGACATTTCTCAAAAAGCAGACAGTCCCTGGAGCAACTGCGGGTTTAGAGCCTTGCTTAGGCGTCCAATGACGAAATCATGGTGTCGATTATGGGACATGAACCGGCTGGTCACAGGTACGGTGTCCTAACCCACTGAGCCACAAACCGTACCCCAAACTTATCATCCCAGTGAAAAAACAAACAACGCAATATTATGATAATGTTATTATCATACAGAAAGATTTTTTAAAAACATAACTGGGATTCCATTTTAATATAATTCGTTTCTTTAAGTCAATGGAATCCCCGAAAATAATTAAACATAGCGATACTGCTCTTCCTTATTTATACTGTTATGGATTATCAAGGTGACAGACTGACAGACAATTCATGCCAATATCATGGCATATAATGACCACATAATAAATTAGGAACGTACCCATTCCGTTTGATAGTTAGAATTCACAGATTTTAACTCATTAAAATACTAGTTTACGTAAAGAAAATAATCAGCTATACACTTATAAGCGACGGGGATATGCCATGTATGAACTATCCGATTTCCATTACGGCATACAGTAACACTACTCCGCAGCAACCAATGTATGACGCAAGAGGAAAGTTCCCAATAAAACTTTAAAGCGAATGCGATTTAAACTTATAAAATGGTGTCACGGGTGTCATCGATTGCACACGGTCCCCAGGGCGCTGTAGTCAATCTACCTTCGGTTGCGTCGCGTCGTGTAGCCTCCATTCCTGCACCGCTCAGATGCCACGGAGAACCTGTGGGCGTGGCTAAAATAGCACGTAGCAGGCAGAGCTACCGCAAATCCAGGCGGAATGTCGTAAAACACAATCTCTCTCCGCGCGGCTAACGTATGTTGAATCCCGGCGGAATGTCGTTCCGAGGGGGCGTGTCCTACTGCGGCATTGGTGCGCATGCCTTACATCACCGCGCCGCGCCGCTAGTCCCCGAAGCGGTCAGCAGAATCGGCCCTCGTAATGGGTGTACTGTGGTCATATCTCAGTTAAGCGAGTTTAATACGGTAATATTACTGTCATGTTTATCTGCAAGCGCATTCATCACAGTAAGACTAAACGTTACAAGAAAATGTGAATTATTTACAAAAGTTTACTGAACTGTCAGGTTTTTGTTTTGAGGACGTTATTAATCGAAATCAATATTAGTACGATTGGGGTGACCATATATCCCATTTTTGCCCTCTTTTTCGACCTAAACCGACTGAAGTGTCCGGGAGTTTGCTTTGTTTCATGCAGACATTCGTCTTCTACAGTCAGTACTTTCTGTGTGCATGTTTGCCTTGCTCTGACATCTATCTTTGCGTACCCCCGTGTCCTTTTTATTGTTTATTTTTTTGCAAACCAAAATATTGTCGCCCTAAGTGCAATATTGTATAAAGTTAACTTTAATATAAGTAAAATTCTTGTTGTAAACTGTCAGTAAAATAATTCAAGACGAGACCACACCAAGAGCTTATGACAACAATTTACTGACTGAGGGTCAGCTTTCCTGCCCTCCCATTAATTTAATGTCTAAGCAGGCATACCATATGCTGAATATACCTGCAGCCTCTTAGTGCCTTCTGCCAGAATTCATCACCCAATATCTTTGCATATTTTAACATTAAGGTGTTACTTCACTACATGTCTTTGGACTCCAGAAGGAAGAAACTCATAATTCACATATACTCCTCCCAAGCACAGAATCCTGGGTGGGATTCAAACCCACAAAGCTCCGGTCAAACCTTCTATTCAGACAAAGAGGGTGACTTGTTACTGAAACCTTGATGACGCTGAACTGTTGACCACATAACCTGTCCCACCTTGGTACTTTCTGTGCTGCAGCCTGGAACGAGAGCCAGCCTTTGGCCCATATTACAGTGCTGACATACCACTCTGTGTCAAGTTGGGCTTGAATCTCTCGAAGACTTATTGCATCTTCCTGTTTTTCCCTTAATCGCTTTCAGGAGCACAAAGTAGCTCCCACCTAAGAGGGAAACTGATTCTTATTGAGCAATGGAAAGTTAAAGGGGACGGGGGTGGCGGGGGGGGGGGTGCTTTCATGTTCCCTGTGGCAGCCTCTTTAAGGTCCTATTAATCGGGGGCAACACTTTGAAATCACTCATTTATTTTAAAAGCTGCCAGTGAAGTGATGCTAAACATTTTAATATGCCAGTTTTTTTTTGGTTTCGCTCAGGAGTCTTGCTGTTGTGTTTTATGGTGGTTGGAAGGCATTTCAGAACATGGTCTCACCTGTTCCACATTAGGACGCACAGTAGTGCAAGAGGAGACTTAACGAGACAACCTAGGAAATGGCATCAACATTAAAATTAAGCACTACAAGGGTTCGTCTATGCCTTTTAACTGTATGACGCTCCCTGATGTAACAATATGTTGGCTGTTTTTTCTCCTCTTGCTTTTTTCCTGCACCTTCCATCTTTGAAGGCTTGTGGGGGGGCAGTGGGGGGGGCGGGGGTTGCCACGTTTAGCAGCCAGGCCTGGGCAGCAGCAGCACCAACTGTGGCCTTTGCAAACACCATCGAAATAAACTTCCAGCGTTGGAACCAGAATAATGCCCATTTCTGCAGGCTATGTTAAAATATACACAAAGCAACAACAAAAAAAATTGTTTTGTTTCTTAGTTGTTATTTTTGTGTTGCTTGGGTCAAGAGCAACTAGTAACAATCATCCATTGAGTCAAAACATTGGTTTTGTCACTTCTGTCCAACATTTTGTATACAGTCGTGGCCATAAGTTTAGCATCACTGCAGCAAATCCTTGTTCGAGTCACTGCTAATAATTCTGTCATTCAATGGCATTAAGTTATGGTGCCAAGCTGTTGTATATATAAAGTCTAAACATACACCAATATAATTGCTGTAATATCAGTCAGATGTATTGTTAGATGTCCGTGACATGGGTGCCAGATGACAGCACCTGTATAGCAGCAGCAATTTGCTGTTTAACAAACCAGAAGTGTGTGATACCTTACAGGGACTGCTGCTGCGGCGCGTTGATTCCTGACATGGTATTTTCTTAACGGATTACTGTACAGAAAGTTTAGAGTATTTGGACGACTTTTTCCACTGACGCTACTGCTGTGTAACGTTACACAGCAGCTCACCCTCTAGTTGCAGCACAGGTGCTAGGCATATCACTACTGAGAATCGAGCGATAGAGCAGATTAGATATCTATCTAAAGATTCCACCAAGATCTCAAGGAATGCGAGCGTTGATACCAAGGACAATACAACGAGAATATGATGGGGGACTACATCTGGGGTCTTGTTGACAGTAACTTAGTTTACAATCGTCAGTCTAAAAAGACATGTAATTTTGAAGTTTAATTGGACTATATGGACACAAGTCAGAAGATTTTGTAAAATATTTGAAGTCTCTGCAAAGGCTGTTAATGTTATGTAATTGCACCATAGGGGGCAGTGTGGTCACGACCATAACGTCAAACATCAAAAAACAAGGGCTAAGAGTTCAACATTTATTTCACAGATTTGTCCTTTAAAAGGGATTATTGTATGCTGGGATTATTTTATGAAGATGTTTCTGATGATTTAGTGAAGCAGCTATTATTGTTTCATTATATCGAATATTTGTGTTATTATCTTTTATAATTTTTTAAAATGAAATTACAATGGATGTGTCCTGCAGTGGACAGGTATCCCATCCAGGGTTCCCCCCTACCTCGTGCCCTGTGACAAACAGGCATCCCATCCAGGGTGTCAGGCAGATTCATTGAACCAGAGTCAGGTCAAGCTGCGGCAATAATGTCCTCCCATTGTGTGACTCAGAATGTATACTGGACAAGTAAATTTCCAGTTACTGGAACATATTAGTCAAAGCAAAAGCAAACTCTCTGACAAGGATGGAATCCTCAGCCCAGAACTGCACAAGCCATGTATGGGGTAGATGTGTACAAATATGTACAGATGTGTACAGCTGCAGAAGCTCTCAAAATAACAAAGTCAACATTGTGTTATTGTACTACACACTAGGATGTAAATCATTAAAAAGCTTACATTTTCTAATGCATACCAAGAGCCACTAGGAGGATGAACCCTTTCGGTTCAAATGTATAGAATTACGCTTTCAGCTCTTTATTATTTTACATGCATAAGTTTTAAAAATAAAGATATAGTGTCTAGTTTGTTTTAAAATGGTCTCAAAACAGACCTTCATTTGCATGATGACTGCTAAAAGGTGGGTATGTATGTCTGCTCCAGGCCACATTCGTCTATCTTACATTCTACGTTCTTTGCCATAGGGGCAGCCAACATTCCGATGTACTTGTGCAAACATTCCGTAATTGTACAAACAATCTGTGCGTCTTTTTATAATTTCACTCTGACCATTACAACCTTCCTCCTGCTATGGGAGTGCAAATGCGTTTGTCTTTGAGGTCCTGCCTCTCAGCCGGACCCCGATCTACGTGATGCTTTCATTGTTGCACAAAATGACAAAGGAAACTGAGGTTTAGTCACAGAAACGTGTAAAAGTGACATGTACACTCTTTCTCATTTCTGAGCTTTGTGATTTTGGATTTGCGCAGGAAACACGAACACCTTTTTCATCTAAGCACTTGAGAACTCAATTGAAGTAATTCATTCCTAATAGCATCTACTCTCCTTGCTATTTTCTGTTCACAGCAGCCCAGGAAAAACTGCACACGTCGCAGCCAATCGCAAACTCTGTTGCATCAGCTTCATGCATATTAGACATTTAACATGGTTTCTCATTAACCAGCACCTCAGCCCATACGGTGTGTAGTTCATAAACTGTTTTTGTTTATTTATTATAATGCATTTAGCATCTGTAAAAGCAAAAGGAAAGTTCCAGATGCCACACAAATGAATAAACATGTCTTGCTGGTACTGTCATAATATTAGTAATTTTTTAAAGCATTTCACAATTACGATTCACAGAGGACTGAAGGGGCCTGTAAACGATTATGGCAGATGGCCGTCTTCTTTGCTTCTGTAAAAACAGAGCCGCTCCAGAAACAGCACGCGTCAGAGGTATCATGTAACTTTTGTCAGTCTGCGGGGCAGCCGCGAGGTTGCCTAAAATGGGCTACGGCCAGAGCCCAATTTAATAAAAATAAACACTTAATTCACGTGGGCCTCTGAGTCGCGACAACAGATGGGTTTTGCACTGAAGTGCGTGAGCTCCGCTAAGCAGCGTGCGTGCTTCACGTAGAATAATGGGAGGCTGCAGTCTCAGGGGTGGCACCGTGTGAACGACTGCCCTTCCCCTTTCCTCTGGCCCTCCCAGGCTGCAGACGGGCAGCGCGTGCAGACTGCCACGTACGCCAGATGGAATCTTGGCAGGGCCAACGGGAGGGTGCCATGCACGCTGGGAAGTACCTGTACGTCCAGGCCGCGTCCTCATCGCCGTCTCACCGGGCGCGTGATGGTTCTGTGCCCTCCTGCCGCACAACTGCATCCAGTAGGCATGTCATCTCAGCGGCAAGAAGCAGCCCATTATCAGTCTCCTTTTTCAGGATTGGCTTCCTGCTTCTCCGAACACGACCCCCTCACATGATCTGGGCATGACGTAGTCATTCGCCATGAATATGTCCGCATATTCGGGGAGTCATCTGTTCAGCTTGTCAGTATTCAGGAGTTCTACGTTTCTACGTTTCTACGTTTTCACGGTTTTGTTCAGGTTCAGCTATCATGTTTGTTTGGACAAAAGACTCCGCCGGGTCACTGCAGGAACTGTCAGTAAACAGCACAAATTAGCACCACTACTAGCCTCCCCTCCGGGACTGACCAAACCCAGCTGGCATGAATCGTCTCACTGTCGGATCAGTTTGGCCTCCTTTGACCCACGGACCATGTGATAACTGAAAGGGACGCTCACTAGTAACACAAAACCTGGACATTTGCAGGGTCAATATGCACATATACATATTGTCATTATACAGCCACCCAGAAGGCTTTTTGTTGATGCAAATCTTAAATCCTTTAAAGTTCGCTTCTCAATTGTAATACTTTTTGTAGGACTTTTCGTGTTTAGCAGTAGTTTTCAATAAATCATGTCAGTGGTTAATACAGGGTCCAAAACAGCTCGCCACATGTCCTGAAGTCCTTGAAATCCCAGTGGTGAGAGAGGACAACAAGTGGCCCACCTCTGTTTATTCTGGCCGCACACTTATTGGCAGTTCTAAAAGATGTGGGAAATCTATAAAACTCTATTTTTTCCATCTCTTTGCTGCTGGGACATTTGCAATCAAGCAAACAGGATGGCTATCACAGAAATCTCACAAAATAAAATTCCTTTTTGTCCAGTACACCGTATTTGCGGACGACGTATGTCACTCGATCCGAAATACGTAAAAAGAATAAATGTTGGGAAATAAAAATTACTGCGGGATCACAGACACTGAGGAATACGGGTCACCGAGTCCCAAAACGGTGTTCAGAAGCCAAAGGCTGTGTGTACAAAGCCCTTTCATAAATGGGCATATCATTGTCTTTCTACAGAGTTATAATTAGTCAGCTTTAGTGAGTTTACATCATCCATCAATCCTTCCATCTGCCTACCATAACTGCTTATCCAGTACAGAGTCATGGTCAGCCTGGAGCGTATCCCAGGAAGCTGGGGCAGGGACTCCCCGCATAGGCTGGCGGAATCTTAGCTCATTTGCTCCAAAAACAACAAAGACAAACTCCATTAACCTAAGAATCACCACACGGCTTGACAGAAAAGCACACCATTACCTGGCATTACCTTTGCTCCTATTCCTCTTGGAACGATGAGGTCATGGGCATAAATGATGGGGGGGTTGTGACCCCCCCAACAATCACCCTAAATGGGTGGAGACCTCAACCCTCCCAATGTTCAATCCAAAGTTACGCCCTTGGATGGTGTATCTCCAAAGTTAATTCTAGGGACTCGGGGGAGTCAACGCCAAAGTACTCCATGGGGCCCTCGAACTCCCCCTCTCCCCCAGCATGGTAAAATTTATTCTATTTATCCATTATTCTACTGTGTAAATGAATAATATCTACAAAGAGAATTTAAGAGACACAAAACACAAAACATTTTCACCTTTGTGAAAAACAATACACAAATAAAGTAGATTTATCATTTGCGATGCACTACGTAATTGGCCGCCATCGGGGGGCGCCGCCTCAGCTCGGGACATCAGGCTATCGCGTGCCCTTTTTGTTCTGTAGCTGTGCCTCTGGACGTCTCCAGTCATCCCCATCTAGTGCTGCTGGAGTGGCTATGAAGGGCGTGGAAACATGAGTCAAAGGCGGCCTATTGTTTCAGTTCATTTGGCTTAGCTGTGAATGGAGCCAGCTGGTTATCATTAATTAAGAGCGTATTGGATTAATCGTGACACAGTCCTGGAAAAACGCCCCACACCGTGGGTTATGCCTTTAAACTTTCAAAGCTATGTTCATCTAAATTTAATAAATTATTGTGGAAACATGGGAAATGTTTTTGTTGTAGTTTTCAGAGACTGTGTCCACTGAACAATTAAACCAAGAAAAGGTCATTCTTTAATTCCTTTTTAAATTGTTGTTCCTTGGTTAGTTCCTGAAAAACAGCTTTAGGGCCATATTGTGCTGGTTTTGTGGCCTGAAATAGCAGGGTTCAGATTGGCTTGCTTGGCTGACGTATGTAACAATTAACTTTCAATTATCTTTGCAAGCGAAGGTCAATAATACAGACAGTAGAATGACAGGAAATCATGCATTATGTCTTAAAATACACCCGACCCTTTGCTCTCTGTTAAAAAAATGGAGAATCTGGTTTTTGTGTTTACTGTTCACCCTAGTGTCTCCACCATTTGCCAATCAACTAATCAATTTGAAACATCGGGGCTTCACGGTCACAAGGGAGGGGGATTATCACACGGTTTTCCTAATTAAAAACAAAAATATGAAGTCTGTGTGAACTGGTGTAAATAGCGCATATTATGTGGTGCGTGTGTGAACGTGTGCATGAACGTGTGTGTCCTGTATTGTATTCCACATTCCTGTAACAAGTGTCAGAGAACTCCAACACAAACATCAGGATGGATTAGGAATCATTGTCGTGAATACCCCTGACAGTTACAGATAGGCAGTCTGCAATGTGAAACACGTTTAAAGTGAGAGGCCCCCCAGAGGACTCCTGAGGCATTGCAGGAATTCTTTTCATTACCATATGTCCCACCATGACCTGCTATAAAGAGTCAGCCATGTACATCTGTATCACATGGGTTTTCTGCCATCAACTGCACAGCTGACCTAAATTGAAATATATACACGTTCCCATCCCTGAACATTCATTTCTTTCTCTTTTTGTGAGAAGTATGCGTCCCAATCCAGTCCTTGCGGACCCACAGACAGTCCACGCGTTTGCTTTCTCATAGCTCCTGGTAGGGAGCAAAAATATGGACTGTCTGGCTGGGAGCTTGGTGGGAGCAAAAATGTAGACCAGCTACAGGCCCCCAAGGATCGCTTTGGGAAACACTCTTCCTGCGGACCACACAATCCAGCTTCTCCATATCTCTGACCACAAGATCTAGAGCCTGTTCAAAAGCTCATAGGTGTGTGTCAGAGAGCTGGACAAAATATCCAAAATCCAGAAAGATTCGGAGTGGCTGAAGGAGCCCGCCAGAGCACTTTGCACATGTTTTTTTTCTCTGCTTATCTTTGACATCTACTTGTTCGCATGTGATGGGAGCCAAGGGAAAAGATTCTTGGAGAGGAGCAGAGAGGAAACGTGAAATGAGCTGGAAATCGGAAGCACTGGGCATAACAGAATGACCGTAAACGAAAGTCTGAAGCGGTGACTATGCGTACATCTCACGCACCCCTGGCTGCTGCGGACTTTCCCTTTTGAACAATGTTAATTCTCTGTGGTGTTACTCTGCCCGGGGGGAGCCACTCAAATTGGTAGGACAGGGATACTTTCCAGTGCCTCAGCCGGTCTGGGGAGCAGCGGGCTGAGGGTTTCCACGACGTGGACGGAGGAACTGGGTTAATTGTTTGCAGATGTGGCACTGTTGACTGCAGGAACGCAGCCCCGTAGCTTTCCTGTGAATGAGTAGGACTCACGGACATATTTCAATAGAAAATATGAAGGAAAACAACGACAGTCTGGGACAAATGGTTCCCAATGTTCTGAACATAAATTTTACTAATGGGGGGGGGGGGGGGTGGGGGTGGGATTGAACTTCTGAGAAACAGATCAGAACTTAAAAGCTTCTTCCAAATTCTAGTGTCCAGGTAAATAGTTCCGGTGATTGTCTGAAATTTACCAAAGCCGACGTCACTCTACATTCAGATATCATCACTTACTAAATATAAAGATTATTGGTAAAATGAAATGCACTTAGTATAGTGAAGATGAGAGCAGCTCAACCAAGAGGTTTAATGAAATTGTAGCAAAGGTACTAAGTGCTTAACCTAGGAGGGAAAATTTTTGACACGGTTTGAGTCTGTAGGTCTGTTTTGGGAAACTGACAGAAAACGCAGTGCTTCTGACTGACATATCATTGCTATTAATTAGATTTGGAAAAGTCTGGCTTGGAGCCTGCATCTGATCCACAAAGGAGGTCACTACCTCAAGACCCATGTTTGTTGCTTATTTTAGCTATGCTTCATGCAACGAAAAAAAAACAGCGCGTCTGGAAAGCCGAATATATTTGTAGGCGACGCAAAGCGCACAGGATTTATTTCGGAGACTGATAGTGTTCCAGCGACTTGGGAGGGAGAGAGCATTCTTCAGTCACTGAACAATGTTTCTGGTGCTTTGCCCAATGCAGAAATCTTGCACAACCGCAGAAGAATGCAACACTGACCTACAGTCGGCTTCGTGGTGCATTTGGACGTCAAATGAGTTTGGGGGAGGGGGGGTGGGGGGTCCTTTTATATGGGGAACACGTGCTGCATGCTAATGCTCCTCCTACAATCAGTCGCTAGCAGACATCTGAGGTCTGAGTTGCCATTTGCCTCTCTGCAGGTATTCGTCGAAATTCCCTCAGGGTTTAGCTCCATTTGTGAACACGTCAATAGAAATCATTCACGCTCTATTTATAACTGTAATATTGCTTCACAAAAAAAGGTTTAAATGACCATTAACAAGGATGCGGATGCAAACCCAGACTGAGAATAGGGTCTTGACTTTCTCCTAAAGCCAGGGTTACAGAGATAAATGCATTATGACATGTCTGGGAAGAACTTTTGTGTAAAATGATGAAATAAGACTGTTTAGCATAAGACCCCCCCCACCCCCATTTCAAGGAGATAAGATTTCTGGGAAAATGAAATCATTTTACTTAGCTGTTATTTTCTGAAGATCCCTTTACACCAAGAGGCGAACGATAAAAGTGCAGTTCAAAGCATTTGGCTACTGCCAATATCGTCAGAGTCCATCTATCCATCCATCATCTATCCATCCATCCTCTGGTCACGTATCCTACTTAGGGTCACAGGGTATGGTCCAAATCTACAAATTATATGGAGTGTTTTCAATGTCTACCAACCTCAACTTCTAAGTACTGACTTTTGTGCAATCTGTTCAGTAAATACATATGAACACATTTAATAAAGTGCTAGTACTCTCATAAAAGGCACATAGACTTTCTCCAAGCCTGTAACATTGCATTAGGTATAATAGCTGTATGATGGTATCAAGAGCTCCTTACTTTGTGGTCCTTGGCCTTGATTCAGAAGTAATTGTCCTTTACATGTTGTAGCTGCAACACAGTGTCGTGTTCTGGCTGGAGCCGGCTGAATTTTGGATAGCAAAGTGCAGACACAATCTACGCCTCTCACCTAGTTTCTGATAGCTCTGAAGCAGAGGACCAAAGCAGCAAACCCGCTGACCTTCAGTCCTGCCCTTGTAGTCCATTCAATATCTTCTCTTTGCAATGTCTTGGCTTAAAATCGGAACGCTCACTTTGAAAAATGCTACTGTTCTAGCCTGAAAGTGATGAAGACACTTTCACTGGTAACATGAGGTGGCCAAGGGGCCATCCCAGCTATGGTTAAAGAAAGGGATTCTGAAGGATATCTTTATTCCATATAAGGGATATGGGCCACACCAGATATTCTTCCATTAATAACCCAAGACCCAACCCAGGGGCTCCATTAGGTACAGTCCTACATAACAGTCTTGGAAATTGTGCTCGTGTCCTTCTAATACATTGTACAACAGCTTATGAGCCCCAAACATTAACATGTAGAGTTCCTATCTTCTCCATAAATACCTTATGGAAGCCTCACACAGTTCATGTTCCACTGCTATTTGGCTCAATGTGTTTGCAGCCAAACACGCTGAGGACACTTCTCCTGAAATGATCCCTGCCATGGCTTTTCCAGCATGTTTATAAAACGCTCTGTCTCTGAAGTTGGGCAGCCCACCACCACACAGCCACCGGGGAGCATTCTACCCAGGAGACGAGCCTGCTGTGTGGGTCTGGGTGGCACTGACATTGCTGAAAGCA
This sequence comes from Stomatorhinus ivindoensis, assembly GCA_019775895.2. Lineage (NCBI taxonomy): Eukaryota > Metazoa > Chordata > Actinopteri > Osteoglossiformes > Mormyridae > Stomatorhinus > Stomatorhinus ivindoensis. Next base: position 7,955,176 of record JABFEB020000113.1, read on the forward strand.
GAGTCATCCATACAGGTCGGGGTTGAATTTCTCGCAGTCCTGTCTTGGTGTGCACCCGACTCCTCGCTGAGCTTGGTCTTTCCTCGACACGTGAGCCATCTTCTCCTCGTCTGCACCGGAGTTGTTTTGCTTCAGAAATGATTCATTGAACAAGCGGGACAGAAATTAGTCCAAACAGAGATGCAGCGAGGTGGGGGGAGGACATGCCAGGCGCCGTCATATATACCGTGGTGGAGCTGATGGCTGCATCCCGGAGAAAGACAGCTGGATATGAAGGGGAAGGGCTAGCGTGCAGACGAAAGGCAGAGAATGCAGCCAGATCTCTGTTGATCCTACGGGAGATTTATTTTGGCCATCTGGCAGAACTGACTATTTGCAGCAAACTGATAACCAACATTAGAATCCTTGCTGCAAGTGCTGTCCAATGCAGCATACAAGCCAGGAAACCTCGGGGTCAGAGCGGGGGGTAGACCACCATCCAGTACCATAAGAAGGTCCCACTCAAGAGCCCAAGGGTGATGTCATTGTCATCCCCGGGATTCAAACCTATAGCATTCTGGACACAGACATAGCTGCCTAACCCACTGAGATACACTCCGCATGCAGCAGCAGGAGGGCCATCCCTCGCCATTTCAAGAGAAAATTTGTCTTGGAAGGTTGAAGACGTTTTTTTTTGTACCTCATCTGTGGCACAAAACACACATTGACTGCAGAATCTGTGTTTAAAAACCTACCAAAGAAAGCAACTCAAATGTATGCCAGAGGAACTACGACCATCTTAGTTATGTCTAATTAATGCTTGGAAGTCACTCCCCTAGTAATGATGTGTTATCCTGGTCTCTGTCAGGAGGAGACGCTCTCAAGGTTCAGCCTGAGGACAAAACTTTCCCTGAGAAGAAATCTTGTGTCACTTGCAAATATTTGCCTGCTTTTCCTGTTCTCAGTTTTCTTACAAAAATGTGTTTCCACCAGCATGTGGAAATATAACTCAGTGAAAATTCGTGCTGGTGTGAATCAGCATAAATGTGGTTGTTTATCTCCTTTGGGTGCATGTGGATTAGGCTTATATTAAATTGCGACAATCAAATGTCCCCCACAATGTAATAAAATTACATTGCTTTTTTGATTTTTCAGGTCCCCACAAAGATCTGTGAATGCAATCAAAAAACTAAAAATGCCAAAAGACTTGTATTTTGTTTGGTTACTTACAGTTAAGGCTGGGGCTGGGTAGGTATAATTACACGAAGATAGAATTACAAACTTGTGTGTGTGCGTGTGTGTGTGTGTGTTAGGGTGACTCCTGCGGGTGTGACTGTGTGTGTTGCTGTCAGAGTCTAGTTCTGCTTGCATGTATCAAAGTTTATGCAGCAATAAATGAGAGGCAGCTGGCAAACCTAAGTGGCCTAATACTCAACCCACAGTCTAATGTCAGCCTTCATCATCTGCTAATTATGAGACAGTTTTCATAAGAGGGACTTGTAAATATTAGATAACATTCAACTTTATTTTTATACGCTGAGCACTGGTACACAGCCAATGAAATGCAGTTAGCATCTGACCAAATAAAATATATACAAAACCATAAATACAAGTAAATTGCAACTTACTCTTTATAAATTTATAAATAAAATGTGCAAACCGGAAGTAGATAGTGAATGACAAATAGATGCGATACGAGAGTAGTCAGTACAGACAAAAGAGTGATTGGTGGAGGTACCAAGTTATGTGAAGGAGGCTAGAGGGAAGATTAACATCATAAAGTATTAGTGAGCACGTTGACAGCTGCTCCTTAGCCTGCGGATGCATCAGCGGAGGCTCCTGTAGTATTTCCTGGGTGGGAGAAGGATGAACAGCCCCTGGTTGGGATGAGAGGTATCCTGATGAAAGAGCTTGTGATGGACGACTCTGACGGTGGATAGATTGGTGGGTGCTGGTGATATGCTGGGTGGATTTCACCACCCCATGGAGGGTCTTCCGCTCTGCGACAGTACAGCTGCCGTTCCACGCTGAGATGCAGTTTTTGAGGATGCTGTCAATGTCATAGCGGTAGCAATTCGGCAAAATGTGTTGGGGTAGGTGCCTCAGAGTCTCCTCGCAAAGTAAAGACACTTTTGTTTTTTATCAAAGTTGTCGTGTTGAGGGCGTCAATAAGATCTTTAGAGATGTGGACACCCAGTCGCTTGAAGCTGGACATGTGTTCTATCATGGCCCTGTTGATGTAGAAGCGGGAACACGAGCCACAAGCTTTTGTCCATTAGCATTTGCTCACAATGAGCCCCATAGTTGTGCGACTATTGAAGGTTAGGTTGTTGTCAGTACACCACTGCGCAAGGATCTATCTCTGGTGGTAGTGGAGTGCTTGCCAAATATGGCAGAATCCTGATTGGGGAAGGAGTAGTAGATTGCCTTCTTCGAGAGAAGAGTCATGTGGTTCGAACCTAGGACTCACAAACTGGCTTTTTAGCTGGTGTCGTATTACAGCTAAGTTGTCATGCTGGTGTTCCATGTCACTGCGCTTAGTCTGTTGAGTAATTAGCTTAATGGCCTGAATTTGACTATACCACAGTGTTTGAATGGTCTACAGGTCATTCACTTTTCTGCCATAATTTCCTGTTAGCAGTGCCCCCCCCCCCCCCCCAACTCCCCTGCCATCCAACTGCCCTTCATACCAAGGCAAGATTAAATTTTTTTGGGCTGCACGAATCGCCAAAGACTGAAGTGGAAAACGAAGTTCGTCTCAAAGACTCTTTGATGTGGAGCAGGGACCTCCAGTCTGTCAAAGCTCGAGCCACCCAGTCCTCTCTGAGGGGGGAGCGTGCCAAGTCTCACGTAAGCCAAAGGAATGTGACTCTCCAAGTTCACAACCTCCAGAAGGGAACTACTCTCTCCAGGTCTGGTTCATCCCCTCCACTTGCAGCCATTTGCCCAACAAAGATCTATGCAATGTGGAGGAATGGAGTGTGTAAATGTATGAGCGAAATAAAGAGGAATCAGAGTGTTCGCAGCACTTTTGGTGCTCTGATTCTTCCCTTCCTGAGAGCTCCTCCTTCAAACTCCACATGACACCATAAAGACACTGCTAGCTTCTCCTCAAGCTAACCTGCGCACAAGATCGCATTGGGATATTATAGTGAAATGGAGATTGGGAGCAGTGCAATAGCAGCAGTGAGCTGTCACTGTGGGGTGGACACTGCTTGCCAGTGTGGATTTCATCCGCAGCTGGAATGTGCCGCAGGCCATAGTTATTCACAGCCCTAACCAAGTAAAGGCAACGGAGCTCTTGGTGAGATAGGGAGGGTTGTTGCTTCCAATCTGAAGAAATAAGCCCCCATTATCCCACAAGATAGCATTTGCCAAGCAGGGATGGAGGAGTGGGAGGGGCGCCTTGTGAAGTCGCTGACTTGGGGGATGAATCACGTAATATGAGAATATGGGACAAATCATATCCTGTATTGGTTCCAAATGGGACACAGCGTTCCATTTTATGGTTTGAGATTATCCCATATTATGCGGGATGGCGGTAATTCAAACATAGGACATGCTTCCCATAATGTCATGTGACACTTGCAGTCAAATTAGCCTTTTGTTCCAGTAGAGAGTGCTATTGAGTCGACACTGTTGTTTGCGCATAGGCTTGACAATTTGTTTAACTGTGAATTGAGGTAAATCAGATAAAATTTCACCCTTAAAGATGCAAAGTACTTATACATGTATACAGTTATGTGTAGATATCTCACTTTTTCAAAATTTAATAACAATTTTTTTTGTCTGGCAGGTCTCTCTTGATGCACATATTCATTCAACAGTTACTTTTTGTATTGTGTTTTCGGATATTGGTTTTAATCACTGGGAACTTGGTGTTATTCCAGGAAGTTTAATGCTGAAAACAACGGCTTTGAAAGGAGAGGAACAGAGGTCTTCATTGGTTTTTGAAACTCTTAAACTGTTTGGTCCTTTGAAAGTTAAAAAAGGCATGGAAGGTGGCCACAGAGATTTCCTGAAATAATATAAATTCCCAGCATTCATTGCAAGCTCTAAACATTCTAATTGGAAGGTAGCTGAATGCTTGGGGAAATGTGCGACTTAAGTGTGTACTTTGTGTTCCTTCCTTTCTGGATTTTAAAAGTAGAAATGTTTTGCACAAATACTGAAGTCAGGAACCAGCTTAATTGCTGTTTTGACAAAACACACTCATCCAGGGTAATCCAAAGACCATTAGTGGGTACAGTGATATGTGCAGCCGCCGGGTGGCACAGAATGCAAATGGAACAGAGGACTATGAGGTGAATCTACCACAGTAAAATCAAATGTGTGAGAATGCAAGGGTTTTCCCATCTGGGGTGTCCTCTGCCTTGTGACCCGCCCATCTTGTGATAGATTGTAGGTGTTTTTTTCTTAGATCACATGGTTGGTCCATAAGTATGGGATATAGTGTGCCTTGAGGTACATCTGCTTTACTGAATTGTTTTAGCCCGTGTATCTGGATTTTAACTCACCCCGAGGGCTTCAGCTAAAAATATGTTCCCCGGACGGAAAAAATTCAGTCCAAAGTACTATGTGTCTGTCCGTGGCTTAATTACTCACTACTTCAGTGTTTCAGCTATAGTTTTATCCAAAATGATTCATGGATGTTACAATTTTACCGCACAGAATTGCACAATCATCAGTCTAGGAGGGTTTGGTACCTCCTGAGGTTATTCTGAAGCTCTGGGGTTGGATCTGGAAGCTAAAAGCAGGATCAGATACAGGAATAGGCAAACTAGACGGCTACCTGCGACCCGATCAGGAGGAGCCCAGACAAAATGATGAAAAAAATATATATGTATATACAAATATACCGTATATAAATAAGAATAACGACACAAACACACATCAAATTTAAATGTGTATGAGTCAGCAGAAGTGTGTCTAGTTCTAGCAAGACAGGCTGTCGCCTTGGGCCCTTATAGTTTTCTTATAGGGGGCCTCCAAGCTAAAGCTTTGCCTTGGGCCCCTGAAAAGCCCACGGGTGGGCCCCTGAAATGGCCACAGGTGCGCTTGGTGCACAGACAGGACTCGACGATGGACAAACCAGCCACCAACGGCACTGGATTCACACGAGTATAGTCACAGTGGGTGCAGGGGCCCCAAAGGACCCCGCACTGCTTGCTGGCACTGCATCACCGTGAGAAAGCCTGACGCTCATATCTGCACACCTGCTTGTGTTTCACTGCCTTTCTTATATACTTAACTGACCACAGTGTAATTTATACCATTATGGAATGTAAGTATAAGATCATCAAAGACTATTTTTGCAGAAATAATTTTTGAAAGATGTATGTCTGGATGGAGGCATATTTCAATGCCTCATTTCTTTAGGAACAAGGTAGTATTTGCCAGTGAAGGACAAAGAGACATAGTTCATTGCTAATGACCTGTTACTTCTGTGGAAATTTTCACTCAGAAATGCATGAAAACCAAATCTATTTACTACTTTTATTACATTTTCCTTCAGGTTTGTCAGTGGTGTACGATTCTATGGCAAGAAAAAATTTTGTTCATGAATATTAGTAACTTAAATAAACCACAGGACATTTTTGGCTTCACCTGTTTTCTCCTGCTGGTTCTCTGTCCATATACATTTCCCCTGATACTGAAAATGTGCGTGATTCTGAAATAATGGATGTTTATCTTTGCACTGTCCAAAGTTGAATTTAAATATTATGTTAAAGCAATAAGTTGGCCGTTACTCCTCGTCCCGATGAAGGGTGAAGTTACGCGCAGCAGGTGTCTCACCTACGCATGTGCGAACTCCGCCGCGCTGCTGCAGCGTCATCGTCGGTACAAGAAGGTGTCAGCCAAAAACGTGCAGACCACGACACTAATATTTAATGGAAATGCTTCCATACAGCACTCTAAATTAGTTGTGTTTCATTAAATGAGGAGCTGCGATCGTGACAGTTTGGTGTTAACAATGTTATTAATTTGTTATGCATAGCATAATTTATTTTCTTCCTAGCAGTGATAATTCGAATGTTGTTTTATAAATACCTGCAAAAGATTGTTGCTTTATCGCGTTGTGAAAACATGAATCACCCTACTTCGTGTTTAAGGAATAAAACTTCCTGCGGCTTGACAGAACTATATAAAATTATTTGAGAGGGACGGGAATCCAAACAGGGTTGTCTCGGAAATCTATTTCCACTCCAAGTTACTTCCAGTGATGGACCGCTGGAAAACCTGATACAGTGTCTGGACGTCCTTAGAAGTGCCCGCCTTTTCTACATGAAGGCGATCAGACCTTCGAGTCAGACCTTTCATAACCAGACTATTATGCGAGCCACACCACCAGTCTGCCAAAGGAGCTAGATTCCTGAAACTTTAAAAATTCAACCCCTCCTCTTGCTCGCACTCCGCACAACAGCCAGACTACAGTGAGGAGCGATGTGGCTCGCCTGTTCAGCACAATCTTCCTTAATGTAAGATCTCGGATTTTTTGGTCAATGCAGTTACTTGATACTTGGCTGCAAGACCTATTTGATCACACGTTCTCCAAAATTTGCATGATGAAATATATCGTTCGCTTTTGACTTAATACCAGTTTAAATTAATTAGGCTGGAATATTGGGCTTTATTCGTTCTGGGGTAAATTCTATACAGCTGAGAGCAAAGATGAGGGCATGTGACTTTTACGTTGTAATTTATGTGTGCACGCACCTATGTTTCTGGAGTTGCACTTTGCAACCCGTTGACACTCAGCAACAGCTGGAGACAAATTCGGGAAATACTCCACAAGCAGCCAATACCCACCAAGCAGGCGACTTAAGACAGAAGATCCAATGGGAGTACAACGGGAAAGTTTTTAGTTTATTAAGCCATGGATCCGAATACCAGCCACCAAGGCAAAGAACCGGTGGCAGAAACCAGACGCAAACGAGACCAATTATCATCATAAGCAATGGGACATCTGGAGAACCAAACGTCAACCCTTCTTCGGCGCAAAATCCACACCAACCTCAAAGGGCTTCCCGGAGACACCCGTCCATAGGGACCCTAGCACGGGTCTTCCATCGCTTTCAGGGGGGACAAAGACAGCAGACCAGTAGATCCCAGCAGCGAGAAAGTCAAGGTTCCGAGCTGAATGAGCGGGTGACACCGATCGCAATGCCGGCATCTGAGCAGGAGCGAAACGGCACCGCCGATTTGGCTCCGCCACACCTAAGCAATCTGAGACCCGACGACGTGATGGTAGGGGACGATCCATACAACCCGTACAAGTCCATAGATGAAAACAACCCGTATTATAACTATTATGACAGCTACGAAAGGCCACGAAGCAGACAGAGACATGGGTATGGCACAAGGTATTTCCAGCACGGTAAGACTTCAAAATGATATTAATAGGTTGGTTATTTAATTAACTGGTTTTTGGGACACGGACTCATTGCGTTGGCATAAAAGCGTAAAATATTTGGTGGATGGATTTGACTTTCTTTTGAATTGCCTTTACCTATTTTCCAGTAACTCGCGTGGCTCTGCTCCGCAGGTCTGCCTGATCTCGTGCCAGACCCGTATTATATACAAGCTTCCACCTACGTCCAGAGGGTGCCAATGTACAATCTCAGATGTGCCGCTGAGGAAAATTGTCTGGCAAGGTACCTACAGCTGGAATCACTGTCGCAAGATACAGTCGTTCTGTTGTTGATGAATCCTCGAATGCTCGAGGTGTACTTTCCATGGAATTAACAATGACATTCCAGAAAGTCTAATAACGGTGAATTTGAGCTTTTTACAGTCGTGTAAAAGGGACTCTTGCTGCTGATGAGATTGCGAGGAATCTACAGACAGTTTAATATACGTATACAACGCCAGTGGTGCTGTTCCCTTGGAAGGTTTTTTTTTTTTTTTTAAAATACAAATTGCCCAACACTTAATGACAAAACTTAATGCACCCTTAAGGCATTTCTTTCTAAGGAACCTTGAAGTAAAAGCTTTTCCTGCAGTTGTGCTTTTCTTGAGAAATATCCACTGCAACCCAGGAGAAATTTAATACCGTTTAGCGGACGAGCGGTTGAACTGATTTCAAGAATGTTTCTTGTTTTCATTAAGAACGACCGCTCCAAAAGTGTACAGTGACTGCGGTTCTGATTGTTGCGCGTGCCGACAGCTCTGCCTACAGGTCTGACGTCAGGGATTACGACACCCGCATGCTGTTGAGGTTCCCCCAGCGCGTGAAGAACCAGGGCACGTCGGACTTTCTGCCAAACCGGCCACGATACTCCTGGGAATGGCACAGCTGTCACCAGTCAGTCTTTCTTCTCTCCTTCTCTATAATGATTTCTGTGTTGCCTTCATGGTGATTCATTCATCATGATTTATGGTAAATGTGTTGTAGATATGCTCGTAGGCTTAATTAGAGAAATTTAGGGTTAGGGTCACTGTCTCTGGTGTTGGAGACTTGACTTTGAGTACCACTACGGGCTGTTTAAATAAAGTATGCATCTAAAAATTACGTAAGTTACATACTGTAGAGATTAACAGCCCTGGATACATATTCATTAGACCATGCACCGTCACCTCAAATGTACCTTTATTTTTAATGCATTGACTGCTTTGGATGATCTTGATGACATGTTAGGCTTGCTGTCAGTTCTTTCCGTTACGCGGTTCCAAAGTCAGGGGTTTCTTACATGGTCAGTTATCATTTGCATCCAACTGGAGTTCAGTTTAAACCGAATCAAAGAATTATTCTCAGAAGGTTTTTTTCCATAGTGGTTTTCTGCACACGTACAGTTGTATACCAGGAAGAGTGCAGCTAATTTCACCTCAGATCTATGCTGTGAGGATCCTTGTTAGGCTTCTGTATCAGCGCTGTGTATCTCAAATTACTTTAAAGCTCACAGACACGATCATGCAAGGAATTAATGTCATAATATTGTGAAGCTCATACCTCCGTTTCCACAAATGAACCACACCATGTGATCTTCTTGTATGCGAATCAACATTTGGTTCCTTGATGGTTCCGAAGGCACTACCACAGCATGGATGAATTCAGCCACTATGACCTGCTGGAAGCCAGCTCGCAGAGACGTGTGGCAGAGGGGCACAAAGCCAGCTTCTGTCTGGAAGACTCTTCCTGCGATTATGGCTATTACCGGCGCTTTGCTTGCACGTCACACACTCAGGTAGGCCGCTGCCATCTGTAATACTGTCATTACCTGATTGCACGTACCAATTAAGACCCTAACTTTCCCTAAGTCAACTCTGTCCCAGGGCGGGCACTGCGGTAAGGGATAGATAGACAAGTACTGTAACTATGTGATAATGACTGTCCTCATAAACAATGCCTTATGCAGTTATTACAACCTTATGTTTCATGATAAGGAATGTTGTATCCATCATGAGGAATGTGTAACCATCATAAAGAATGTGTAGTCATCATAAGGAATGTGTAACGTTTGAGTAAAGTTTGCTTTTTATTATTTATTTGGGAGATGCAAAAATCTCTTTGTACATTCCAAAGTTAAATTAAAAACATTAATATCTGTGATTTAAGATAACGACAAAAATTTATCGACCCATGCTATGAATGGGCATCAATGGACTGAGAAGGAGATGTTGGTACAGATATGTATATACCAGATGTTTCGCAGATGTGGATTCTCCACCCTGTTGCAGGTTATCTTTGTACCAGACGTGCAGCCTTTCCCAAAAGCAGTCCCTCCATAGCAGCCAGATTCATTCATAGTGGATAATGTTTGCTGTAACACCAGGAACCTGGTAAAGCTTGCAGTAGGCGCAGTTAGGGTAGCTGCAGTGCAGTCCTGACAGACAGGTGCTCTGGCTGAGTGGTGCAATGCTGGAAACCCGGCTGACTGGTGCTGACTTCCAGGGGCTCAGTCCCGGTTGCTACGACACTTACAACGCAGACATAGACTGCCAGTGGATCGACATCACTGACATCAAACCAGGAAACTACATCCTCAAGGTCTGTCCCTTAAAAAAAACTCATAATGCCTGTCAGTGTGTAACTCAGGGTTTTTGGTCTTCAATGGTCCAATCAGGAATTCTAGCAGTGTTTTCTTGCTTGACATGATGTCTTTCTATCTTCACACTGAACGTCATATTGAACAACACATCTTTTATAGCATAGGAACATCACACCTCCTGGAGAAAGGATTTGAATCCCATTCTTGACTTTATGTGTGTGGAGCTTAGTCCAAAAACATGTGATTAAGTGAATTAGAATCTATAGATTGCCTGTACTGTATATGCCTTGTGATGGACTGACATCCTTTATGTAGACTTAATTAATCATTCTAATAGAACAATCGTCGCTTGATGTAAGGTGCCAGATCTTGTAAAAATTTGTTGTTTACTTCTGAGCCAAACACAGTTTCCGGTTTGATCTGCAGGTCAGTGTGAACCCCAGCTATCAAGTCCCAGAGTCCGACTACAGCAACAACGTCGTACGGTGTGACATTCGCTACACCGGCAACTACGCTTATACATCAGGATGTCGTGTGTCCATGTGAGCACTGTGCTGTTACCATATCTCGACCGCTTCATTTTTTATTTGCAGTTAGGTGTTTCCTGAGAGAGTTCACATTTGCTAGCTTGCATGTCATTTATTTTACATGAAATGCCAGTGTCATGTTAAGTTTTCAGTAGGCAAAATGTGATGAAGCATCCCAAAGGTTCTTTAACCTGAAATGGGCTGAAACAGTCTGCGTTCCAGAGTTCCTGAATTTGGCAGCCTCAAGCGCCTCTAGTTGCTGGACCTCAAAACATGAAACCTCTTGGATGCTTCCGCTGATCTGCATAGATGCTAAAAGCCTTTGTATCTGCAGAGCTTGGGCTAAATGACCTGCGTCTGTCATTTCAGGTACTAAAAAGGGCAAGAGGAGGCTCCCAGGCAAGGATCTGCAGAACAAATGACTGAAAACACAGCTGTGGACACCAAAACACCACTTTATACTGGCCCGGAGACTCCTGTAATCCTGCCAGTTAGTGCTACATACCTGCAAACTGGACTAACACTAATGAATACGGACCGTTGTAGCTGAGTGTTTACAAAGCAGGTGTTGTGAACTTAATTGAACACGTTTATTACATTTTATAACCTAACATTACACTTCTAATCTTCTATTACTCAAAATATTATAGAAATCGTAGTTGTATATAGAAGGATTCGTTTGCTGCAATATCAAGAACACCATCTTGTAATGGAATAAAATTAATCTTCATGCCACAGAGCTCCTGCTCTTCGGTAATAACTGACTTTGAGACAAAGTGTTTTTTTCTAAAATTACCACCTGAGATTTTCTGCCTATGATAAAATGCTTTTTATCATATTCTCTGGCCACATCCTTAGCGTGTTCGGCTGGGTGTGCGTATCTCCCCCGGTTTCTGAATGGATAATTGTGACAAGCAGGAATATTCCGGTTTTATTATCTTGTCTCTAGACAGCTTGTACATGGCGAAGCGCTTTTGTGTGAATCCCGCGACATTTCAAGAAGCCATGAGAAACAAAGGTCTGTAAATTGAAATGTAAAGGGCCGTTTTGTCTTAATGCTTATGTGCAGAATCGTGGTGCTCCTTTAAGACTTGAAGGTTATTTAAATGCCATTGATGTTAAGGCTATGAACTATAAACACATTTCTTCCACATTCGCCTTATTTGTGTAATGATACAAATGTGAGCAGCATATTGTATCTGTACATGTTTGTAAGTTAATTGTAACTAGGTAGCATTCATACAGCTTGGCTTTCATTGCTACAACACATTCTTATCTAATATACAAAGTATTACTTGAATAAACTATTAAAACATTGAATTGACAGCTAAGCTTTGTTTATTTAATTACGCTGAGACTTTGTTGCCTGACTGACTTACATCAGAGGAAAATAGTTTTACACACTCTCCTCCAGCTTATACTTTTTGGAAATTGTACAAACACAGTCCAGATGTACAATTAAAAAATATATATTTCAAACATCCTGGGTCAGACCACCTGTCTTCATACAGGGTGTTTTTCTTGAAGGTGTCCTTTGCCAATGTATCACTGCTGGTGTCCAGTTATATGGAAAGCAATGAGTCAGATATTTGGGTTTATTGTCTCATTCCATTCCACTGCTTCACAAGCAGCGAAACCAATTCACACCCTAGATGTTGTCAAAGGTCTATTCCTGCAAGAATAATATAGTTGATCCAGTAAAAACAAGTGCATCATCCAAAATCAATATCTATCAATAAAGCCAGCAAAAAAAACTCTTTCATTAAAGGCAATTCGTGGGAACAGACTACAAGAAATAAATCTCATGTATCAAGTCTACCCACAGTTTGAAGTTGAAATGTATGGTTCTAATGCTCAGATTTAATGAGATGCCGTCAGAACGACAACAATATATTCCCTGGTCAACCCTGTCACCCCCTCTCCTCCAAATCATACTCCCCCCTCACCCCCAACCTCTACAGTCTCTAGCTCCCTACACACTCTCCTCACCTCTCTAATAATCTTTATTAAAAGCCCAGCTTTGTGTGACTTGTCTCAATGTAATGAGGATGATGTCTTCTATGGTCACTTGTCCTTTGCTGCCGCTAAGCAGCATTGCTTCAGTTTTGGTGTGATTTGTCTCAGTTGATCAATTCCAGATCTTGTACTGTACAATTCATTTGCAAGTTTGAAATAGATCCATCAAATGTTTTTGAGTTATCACTCTAACAGGAAAACTGGCTGAGACTTGTCTTCTCTTTGCTATCACTATCCGGCACTGCTCAAATTTGGGTGCAATTTATCTCACGATTTGACCAGTTCCAAATCAGTTATAGATCAGCCCTACAATCCATCTGCAAAACATGAAAAAGATCCATCAAGTACTTTTTGAGTTATCTCCCTAATGAGAAAGTATCTGTGATGGTGGGGGACTAGTTTCTAAACTACTGCTGTTCCCGGGGAGGGTCGTAGTGGTGGCAATACCAAGCAGGGCATGTTGACCCCCTTCTTCCACGTTAGCCCCTTTGTCCATGTTAGCCTCTTTTCCCCGTGGCTGTGAACTCTAGGTCATTCAGGATGATCCCCAGACATTCTCAAGCGGGAAGACTTAATCTCTCCAGCACCTCCTGGGGCTGCCTCAGGACCCCTGCTAAGCAATCCCCAAACCACCTCAGATTACTCCCAGTGTGAAAGAATGCCAGATCTATTTGAAAGCCTCTGGATCTGCAATTTGATCACCCTGTTGCAGAGAATAAGCCCCGCAGCCCTGCAGAGGATCTGACATTCAAGCTGGTAAGCATTAGCAGACCTACAGCCACCGAGAAGGATGGACTGGCAACAAAATGCAGCCCGGGAATTTGATATTTTTCTGGCATGGCGTCCCCCTTAGTATATTTTTCCTCTGCCCAGGGGGTCCCCTTTGGTATATTTTACTGATCACGACCATATATACTACATTATACAACTGTTTACCAGGAGGATTCCTGAACTTCCTGTGACTTCAGTCCGTGCCTGACCGCCAATCTTCCTGCCAATCTCATGTTTTCTCTCTCTCTGTCATCCGTAGTGCTCATACTTTGTCACTAAGTGCAGACTCCCCCCTCCCCCACCTGAAAAGAGCAGTGTACTCCTTTCCAATAGAGTACCATGGCCTCAGATCTGCTGCTTCATAGTCAAAGCTCTCATTATTAAAAAACTGCTTAGACGGTAATGTGTACATACATGTATTGCTTTGCGTGCACAGGTGCTTTCCACTTGTGATACAAAGGGCAGTGGGAGATGAGAATGACTTCGAATTTAATCCTGGTCGATAGATTTGCCCTGCTTTCTCTCCAGGATTAATAGGCCCAAAAACTCTCCCATGGGAACGCGACCCATGCCAGTCTTTGGGAATCTTCTGCAATTAAGCCTGTGAAGTCCCATGAAGGACCTGGGGAAGGGCGAGTCCAGAGAAAGGTGATTTTAAACAAGTAGACATGCTCATTCTTAAACTGCTCTAAATATTGCAGCGGTTCATGCAGGTACTGATTATTGAAATATTGAGGAGATTGTATAGTAGGATAATTACTAGATCATTGGTGTAAATGCAGATGACTAACAACCTTTGTACAAGTACACCCCCTGTCATTCCAATACTGAAGACACAAACCTTCTTTGTTACAGCATCACAAAGGTGAGACTCCTTTCACATTAGCCAACCATATTCATTCATTGACTGTGTTCAGTGGTTGATCTCTCCATCTACATTCACCATTGGTAGAATTAACCAGAACACCATGGCCCCTGATGTCACACTGCCTCTCCTGGTTATCCTTAAGTTTTCCACTGTCAGGCTTGATGAGGGCCAATGGTAGGTCGCCCGTGATTTCAACTCCGCAAATTTCTGGATGAGCAGGGAGAGTTCCTGAAGCTTGGCACCTTCATGCCCATTTTGTGCGTAAGAACCAAAAATGCCCTGAATCATAGGAAAGCATGTAGAGGCAGACCCTGGGTTAAAAACGTCTCGCTTACTGCCTTTTACATTACAAAATTGAGTCAATTACAATGATTTATAATAACAAACTCAGACAATACTTTACTTTGCGATGCTCTTAAAAACATCTCGTGGAAATTTGTAGGCTTGAGGTATAGCACAGTATTGAATGTAGTTACTTTTTTTATTATCATATTATTATATATGTAGCATTTTATTATTTTTTCAACTTATCTACAAATATGATCCTGACAGTGTCAGGATCGGTGCCTGTTTGACCCTGTCTCATGTGTCTTGTCCCCATTTGGCCAGCAGGTGTCACTGGCCATCCTGTTTCCGAATCTGTCTTGTAACCCCTCAGTCCCTAGTTGGTTTCACCACTTCCTGGGCTGCCATGTGGCTTAAGGGGCTGAGTGGTCTGCTATCATGCAAATTCCCCCTTTGGTTGTGGTTTTGAGTCAGGCCAGTGGCCAGCTTCAACAAATTATTTAATATTTGTTGTTTTTTGTTCTCTTGGTTTATGTATTTCTGTCACAGTCCCTTGGGTGCTTTCCCCTTGTTTCATTTTGTTCAGTTGTCCTTGTTTTAGTTTCCCTTGGTGTTTTTACCTGCTGTACCCATTGATTGACCTCACTTACTCCTTATTGTAGTTGTAGTCATTAATGCAAGTTTGTCTCCCATTCCTGCACCCAGTTTTGCTCCGGTTCCCTGATTAGTGTTTGTTTTTCTTTGTGATTTATTTTGTTTGATTCTTGTATTACCTGTTCTGGGTTTGATCCCTTGTGGTCCCTCTTTATTTTCTGGTTTTTCCTTTGTGTTCTCTTTTTAGTTTAATAAAGTCTTTTGTTTGCAGTGAGTCGTTCCCTCTTCCCTTCGCCATGCCTCACCATAACAGACAGACCTAGGGAACTGATCTCGTTCATAACCTGGGGACTGCCTGTATTTCAGAATGGACGTGTTCAGTTATAAAGCCTTGATGAAATTCACCCTGGGGTACTTCAGTTTCCTGGGCTTATGGAGAGGTTTGTGATTTTATGACAGGGCCTCATGTTTATCTGGGGGAAGGCTTGGCACACATGGAGCTGGTCCACTTTTTGGTAACGCTGTTACACCGTTATCAGTTCGTCTGGCCTAAGGATGCCAGGGAGCCAGACGTATGCATGATGCAGACACCAAAACCAGACAAACGGAGAAACAGGCTAAAGCGATACGAGACGGCCAGAAGGAGCCATGGAAGGCCTGACTAATCACAACGAAGCATGCACCGTGTCCTAGTAATAATGGCCAGAGGTTTATATAAGCTCTAGATGAATGTGACTGAGAATAAATGTGTAAATCTCAAGATAAGGCAGAACATTCATTTTAAATTGAAAATAGCTAATGGTGAAACATGGGTGACTTTAAGAGATTTGCAAATTTATTGTCATAGGAACAATACACAAATAAATTATTTTTTTCACTCTCGTAGCTGCTGCTGCAAAAAAAAGAAAAATAACAGCATAGTATGCACAATATAAAATATATATACCACAGTTAAAAATTACCAAATGGAATAAAGAAAATAAGTTACTAATGAAAATATACAAAATGTTAAGTATGTAGAAAAATATAAAATATACGTACTGGTATTATAACAGAATGTGCAGCTTTTTGCTGGTTTGTAATTGGTTTAACTTTTTTCCTCCATTTTGGAGAGAGTGAGGTCATGTGCATATAAACAGCAGGCAGCAGCTTCATGGAATCAAGACGTCTTAAAGATCAATTTATTGACTCAAAACCAAACTGTGTGGCTATGGCCCAAAATACATCCAATCAATCATCAAGGCATGTTCTCTAACCATTCTCATGTGACGGCACAACAGAGTTCCCCAAATCAATTCCACAATTGTTTTCACACTGCATTCATAAAAAGACAATGATGGAGATGATCAACAGAAATACAGCTAATTCTGAGCATAATAAAGCAACAACATTTAAATGCATTAACAACATTCAAGTCATAGTAATAATTTTTTTTAATCGCAAGAAGGAGACATCTGGCAGCACATAGTCAGGATGCTGCTGTTAGTACCTCTCAGTACCTTTCAATATCTCTGTGGGGCTTCAGCACAAGGAGCGGATATGTACCCAAATCACACTGGCAGGTAACCCTGAATCTAAGCTGTGCTATGTAGTCTGAGATTAAGCAGTTAGGATAACTCTGTGCATTTCACATTTAAAATTAATTACTAAAGTTTACTATAGTTTTCTAAACATATGCATTATATCCGAATCAGAATTGGAATCTTTACTGTCACATGACCAAAGCTAGTGGAAATTTTTGTTGCCACAGCTTGATACCGTTAGGGACATGACAATAGGCAATTAACAATTACAAAGAGATAATAAATACAAAGCACACAATGCACAATGGAGAGGGGGAAATGCAAGGTATATACTAAAGGTATATACTAAACACTGTGGTTTGTGCAAAATTAAGCAGTGCAATATAGACAAATTTGACACAGCTACAACAGAGACAACACACATCCTTATATATCTAGCATAACAGACATCACATGCAATGTGCAATTATAATGCGTGAAAAGAATATCAGCGGTCTGCGCTGTTGCAAATGTAGATGTGAAATTGTACATATGTTGCATTGTTGTTGATTACAATCTAGGGAACCTGTTGAGGAGTCTGATAGCAGTGCGGAAGAAGCTGGTCTTGAAGCGTGCTGGTTTTGTGGTGAGTGATCCGAGTGGATTGCCCAAGGGAGGCAGCTGAAACAGATCAGGCACAGGATGTGAGGGCTCCTCCGTAATCCGTTTGGCATGTTTAGCGGTGCTTGGAATGTACAGTTGTATGTAGAATGGAAGATAAAATTATGTAGAATAAAACTCTTAAATTCAAGAGAATGTAAAAAGTGATACACAGTATACAGTGATCTTTGCAGGCCGTCATGTATTTACTACAGATGTACTACAGAAGAACTGTAACAAACTTCTACAACTTGATAATAATAATCAAGAGAAAATAATTGTTTTGTAGTTTGGAAAAAGAAGTTGCAAATCGATTTATCAAAGTAGACCATTAAATTTACGGCAGTAAGCAGCACACAGTGGGTACGGGAGGTATTCTGACCCCCTTCAATTTTTCACTCTTTGTTATATTGCAGCCATTTGCTAAAATCATTTAGATAATTTTTTTTCCTCATTAATGTACACACAGCACCCCATATTGACAGACAAAAAAAGATTTTTTGAAATTGTTGCAGATTTATTAAAAAAGAAAAACTGAAATA
>JABFEB020000113.1:7978170-7996722 GCA_019775895.2 Stomatorhinus ivindoensis
TATCCATTGTGGTGGTGTATAGAGCCAAAAATGTTAGCATTGTGTCGATGTCCCAATATTTATGGACCTGACTGTAGTTAAATTTTCATGTTTCTGTTTGCAAGTTTATTTAATGAAACTGAGCTCTTTTGCATTAAAATGCTTTCTCTAGTTTGGTTATTGGCTGTAAAAATGTTTTGTTATGTTGTCATTAATGAAATTTAAAATATTGTTAATGAATATCATTGTTGTAAGTATGGATGGGCCGATCTGCATTTTTTCAGTTCCAGTCCAATTCCGATACACAACTCTGATACCAATACAGATTCTGATACAAGAGCTCTTTTTACTTTAATGTTTTAATATTATAAATATATATTTATATATTCATGATTTTTAAAGTAATAAATGCAGATGAAAAATGTTTGAGGCATTTTACAGTTCAGTTTGAATATCTTGCAAGTGAAGATTTGCAGGTGGCAAACGTTTAAAATGCTCCACAATTTTTCTCTCACTGGCAACAGCGTCACTTACATCACAGCCCCTTGTGTATCGCAAGCTTTAGCAAGTGTACAAAACAGCCCAAGATGGCGGCTTCCAAATCATCCATTGATTTTTTTAATATATTACTCGCACTGTCTCGCACCGTTGTGTATGCTTTCTTTAGTGGGACTTTCCACTAAACTCTACTCTCGCCTATCAAAACTTTGTTTTTACAACAGAGTCTCTGTGCTCCTAGTTGCTGTTAAAACTGTAAAAATCTGCTGTTTTCTCCCCCCCCCCCCCTCTGTCATGGAAAAAAAGCTAAGTGGCAGTGTTAGCATTTAGCTTGAATGCCAGAAAAACATGGGAAAGAGCGGTCATGCGATTGATTGTACAAATGTGATTAGCACAAAACAGCAGGTACCTTTTTAGACTCTGCTGTATCGGATGTGGATTGGTCACGCATGGCCGATATCCAGTCTGTCAGATTGGCAAAAGATGTAAGTGATAGACTGTGAAAGGTTTTGAGGTTACAAGCATGCTGGTGTTACCAGTTCCAGCTTTTTCATAAATGAGGAAGTGTCATGCATGAAATCTGATATTTTGTTGCACTTAATCTTTTCGGTTTTGAAGTACTTCCTCTGAAGCAGTCCGTTTTGCTTGTATATTTAGACAATAATCATGGAGAATGACGTCCTTCCAAAGATATTTCTGGACTTCCTCAATATTCGCCACTTTCCTTCCTTGCCAAAGACGGAGAGTTGTGGGTAAGATACATATATTTTTATATATATTTCTTCTGACATTTTTTCTAGTTGGCATGTTGTATTACTTTGGAATTAAAACTTACCCCGATGCGGTTAATTAATGATGTTTTCTCTTAAAGATCCCTTGAAGCAGAATCAGAAGAATCCAGGTATGAAAAATATGCAAATAATTACCAGATACAGATAGTACAGAGGGTGTGAATTTCTGCCACAGGTAGCGTAGCTCAGCACATGACGTGTAGCAATAGATATTAATTTTACCATCTCAAGTAGGAATGTTGTGGATTCAAAATCTGTACACAGACATGAGAAATGTAGTACAGGCAAGTGTGTGATGAGTATTTCCTGTACCCTGCCCCCCCCCCCTTTCAGTAAACTATCCCATCAGCCTGTCTTGCTGTTCCTGAGGGACCCATATGTTCTGCCAGCTGCCAATGGTAAGCCCCCCCCCACCAGTGATTATTTGACTAACAGCCCTTGCTTGGAAGCAGTATAATTTTTACATTTTATTTTTTCTCTTTTGTTAAATATTTTTCTTCATTTTATCGGTTTATTGTGAATACGTTTCTAATTGCTGTCATTTAAACTTGGGTATGTTTGTTTTTTCCAGATACATTTTCAAATGTGATCATAGAGGGTGTGATTCATGGAATATTTTTCCCAGACCTGCAGCCGAGGTAGATCAGAAAATGACCTTCAGGGCCGCTTTGGATTTTTCAGCAAAAGGGATTAAACAACAATGCAGCACGTTAGGGCTTACATGTAGAAGTACATACATGTATTTTACCATATTCTCCTTATCCACAAAGGAGTTTTCATAACAGATGAGTATATTTCCAGCAGATGCTATAAATAATGTGAATAATGAGATGAAACTGACCCATCGATTTGATGATGGCTTTGCTTCAAATGAAACAAAACCAGCGATTCACACTAAATTTTTCTATGAACTGACGTGCACTGTGCTAAATGTCATGCTAACCAACAGGCGTGTTTTTTTGTTTTTTTTTTAACTCCCAAGGAAAATAATAATCTGACAATATTGTTTTTAACACAAATGATAATAATTGAACTTACAAGGGAACTTTTTGTGTGTGTTTGAATTGTTATTGTTGAGAACACGTGGGTTGACGTTCCTGTGTGATGGGAGCTCTGGTCTCTAGTTGAAGATGTAGAGTTGAGGCAGCTAGCCTGAGGTGTTATGTGATCCATTACTGTTACTGACTCGTTTTGTAAAGGCATGAGAATCTGTAGTCAAACACCAGTCAAAGTTCTACACTGAAGTTTCCCAAGTGATATGTTAATTTGTCAGAACTGAGATACACATGGTGCTGTTTTTGACACGCACCTGTTAATTAGTCCTGAATGCACACTGTCATCCTGGATGGCGTTTGCCACCCGTGTACATCCAGGAGATGGACGAACACTGTCTTCAAAAGGACTGCATTGCGGAGCCCCGAGTTGATGTGTCACAGTTTGATCTGAGAAGTCCGAAACGGATGTCGTAGATGTGTGGTTACATAGAGATATGCGGCATTGCTGATCCATTGGCATGCTGTATGTCTTTTAAATGGTCATAAAAAGTGATATTTCGGAACACTAGCCTACTGGCATGTCTTACACTCCAACATTCTTGTCCCCACCTGATAATGTTAACTTTTGTTTTCAAAGGGACAGGTGTGATCCGTTATCTTTGAGACACTGATGCGATGCGATGCGATTCTTATGTACCCAAGAATAACATTTAAACTTTTAGCACTTTAACCATGTGCAGGACTATGTAAAACTGAATAAATGGAAGAGAGCAATAAAATGTCTTTTTGTATTTCCTGTATTTTTGGGGAAAAGCTGTTTTAAACAAAATGTCTCAATTCTGCATGTATGATACATTTAGGTGAGATATCATTTTTCCCCCCTCAATAAAGGCAGAAAACTCATGATATACTGTCTGCGTTTTGCTCTTTTGCTTTGGATAAAAGTGTCTGCAAAATAGAAACAAGCAGTTGTTTACTTGCCAGATGCTTTTATCCAAAGCAGAGTATCCTTTTGAGAAAGCGGGGTCAGCCAGTTCCTGGGGCAGTTGGGGTTTCGAGCCTTGCTCAGGTGCCCAGTGCTGGAATCAGTCTACCAACCTGCAACCGGCAGATGTGAACCAGCAGCCTACTAATCTCAGGCATAGCAGCTTAATCCACTGACCCACAAACTACCCCAAAACCATAACATGGATACAAGCTTGAATCTGGGTCCAGCAGCACTACAACAGTGATCTCCAATTAACTGAGCCATCCATCTCTTTGGCTGAATATCTATTAATGATTAAGATATTTACAACTATTACTGACCTGTAAAACTATTTATTGTCCAATGACGTTGGTGACTCCAAATACAGAAATTAACACTGTATTAATACCATACCGTCCATACCATACGTATCGTCAATAAATTTTCGTAAGAAGCAATATACTTATCTTTAAGAGTTAAACTGCTTCTAATCATGTATGCGACCTAGCGCCGTCTATCGGTTGCGAAATATTTGGTCGCTACACTGCGCGTGCGTAGGGGTGTTCGTTTCTTCTACCTCTATAGTGCCATGGATGCACAATGCGGGGACGTTTCGGATTTAAATGTCCCCGAAAAGTACTTCAGTAACAGCGCAGTGGAGTCCAGACGTCCTTCCGGCTCGATTGAGAAGGGACAAGAGGAAACATCCGATGTATTTGGGGATTTACTGGAACTGCCGGTTGAAATAACTGAGAGACGTCCCACATGTGTAAGATGTGGGTAAGTTTGAGGAGCATTTCCGTATCCTATAGTAAACACCCCTCCTATTTTATAAAAGTAGCATTCCTGGCATCTTCAAGCAACCATCAGTAATGTGATTTTTTATCCAGACGGTTAATCGTTACATTTTCTTCATATTACCACGTGAATTTATACGTGGTACGGTTTATGCTTCTAGGATCACAGTGAAATAAACCTAAACTGCAAAACAGTATTAACAATGACCTCATCAGTCAGCGACGATCGAAACGGCGACGGGCACCTGGCCTCCGCCGGTCATAATAAATTATCTGTCTTTTTCTAGTTTAGAAGAAAAAAAGACATAACAGCTTAAATAAAATCGATATTAAATACTAAAGTTTAAAATGAGATTAACTCCATTAATCCCAGGAAGGGCGTTACAGCAGCAGTTATAAACAGGATCAGACAATACATGCACCGTAAGAGCACAGTATGAAGGGACATACTGTATATACACACGATGTACTGTATATCAAATAGCACCCAAAGTCTCTGACCTGAGACCCCTTGATTATATAAACATGGGCCATGCATGGTTCAGTGTGAGGAGACAAGCCACACAGCAGTAATAATAATGACAATAACAGCAGCAATAACAATAAGTCGTTGTAATAATGATAATATGACTAATAGTATTTAAATTATTAATAGTATGTAAAATCTCCATTTGTTAACTGGTCTTAGTGTTTGCTATGCCATTACATAAAGATTTCGCCTTAAAACTGTACAAAAGTGATATTAGAATACAAGTAATTTTAACTTCTCCCTTCGCTCAAGGCGACCGCAAAAAGTGTGCCTGTGTCCCTTTCTGCCGGCACGCCCCCTAGAGGTGTCCACATGCCTGTACATTGCGCAGCATCCAGCAGAGGTGAGCAGACCACCGTAATGCACACTTCACTAGCATGACCTTTTTATTGCGTCTGCCGTGATCCATCCAGTGATTGACCAGCAAACATCCACGCCTCTGCATTCCTCCCCAGGAGAGTCGGGCACTTCGGACAGTTCCACTTTTAGCCGCTTCACTCCCCCCCGGGAAGTGCAAGGTTCTAGTTGGAAGGAGGTTTAGTGAAGAAAGGTAGGTGGACAAATTTTACTTACTGTAAGATACAGAGATCTACTGTTCTTCCATCTACTCACTCACCAGGACATTGGGCTAAATTACTGCATTTCCAAGTGTTTGAGAATCTTGGTTTATTTAGAGTTTGTATCCAGTTGTGTCACAGGATCCATGGACAGCTGCCACACACCTCCAGGACCTTGAGCTTGAATTCTGCCTCTGCTCTGTGTGTGCATGGAGTTTGCGTGTTCTTCCCATGTCACACCCGTTTTCTCTGGATACTTCAAAGACATGCAGTTAGACTAATCAGCAGCTCCAAATTGCTAATAGTATGTGTGTCTGCATGTGAGTCCAGCTCCATGCCCTATGCCGCCTGTGATCTGCTCCAGGCCTCCTGTGACCCTCACTGGGAGACACTGCGTGCTACAAAAGACTTGTTAGTCTTATATGTTAGTCTTGTTACATTTGATTTTGTGTAACTAGTTTGAGTTTCAAGTTTCAGTTTATTTGTCATATGTATGTTAACACAGGGTCAACATTACAATAAAATGTGTTAGATGAGAGGATAAGCAGGAAAACAAGCCTATTAGCACTGGAAGATAAGAAATAAAATTAAATTAAAAAGTCATTTATCAGTTGATGTGCCTTGTGCTTGTAGCCTCTGAAATAGATAAGCGGTTACAAAAAATGGATGGATGGATGGATACATAATCAGTCTATATCTTAACTCAAATGCCAATAATCTTGTACTTTTTGGGAGAGGGTAACTGAATTCTGTTTCACCCAAAAGCAAGCTTTTCATCGGGCACATTACATTGTTTTTTCCCCGGGCTGTGTGACAGGAACCCCGAGCTGGCTGCAGTGTGTCGCGACCCCCGCACGCTGGTTCTGTACCCTGGCCTGGATGCGGAGAACCTGGAGGACTTGCAGAAGGAGCCCTCGACCTCGGCGTACAACATCATCATTATCGACGGAACGTGGAGCCAGGCCAGAGACATGTTCCTCCGAAACGCCCTTTTCCGCCTGCCAAAACAGGTGGGTGTTCACCCCCGCCCCCCCTAATCACAACAGATACTCCAGGTCTCGCCCCATAGAAGCATAAAGTATATGCACACAGTGTAAGTGCAGGTAAGCCCAACCTTCTGGGGTTGCACTGTGTTTCTATGACGTCTTGGGTCTGCACCATTAGAAACTCCTGTCATGTGCTAAAGACAGAGTTCAGACCTAACTTTGTGCTTTTAGGCTAAGTACTTTAATGATTGTTGCGAGCCGGTGGCTTTTCATTGGATGAGCTTTGCAAGAAACATCATGTGAGCGCAGTGCCCACCTTTGCCTGCAGGTGCAGCTGAGAAGCTCTCTGTCCAGCCAGTACGTGATCCGCACACAGCCCACCAACATGTGCCTGTCCACCCTGGAGTGCGCTGCTGCAGCGCTGTCCATCGTGGAGAGGAGACCAGTCATACAGGAGGTGTGCAGCACACAGGCCCAGATTATTCACGGCCTTTGACATGTGTCGTTTCTGTCCGCTAAAGGCATGAGCTTCTGCTTCTGTTTGTCATAAGTCGTGGTCACACTGTGACGTATTATGCAGCCCAAAAAAAACATACACAAAATTGACCAATAAGCCTTCCACAAATTCACAGACAAAATACAGTGGTACCTCAGTTCTTGAAATCGTTAGCACTCAAATTTCTTAAGTCGAACCAACCAGTTCGGAAAAAAAATGACCTAGAACTTGATTTGAATCTCAGAAGTCAAACCGTGAACGCCAACCCAAGATAACTTGTACGCACAGGGAAATGATTAATGCGGCATGTCTTTCAGCGGAAAGGGTGCATGTTTACACTAGCTGAATACATATATTTAGACAGTAAAAATACATTTAGACAATTAGACAGTAACAGTAATTATTATTATATAATAAAATCCATTTAAAAATAAAGATTTCTTATTTTAATATTAATAACTATTAATACATTTAATTATAATAATATTGTCGTGATGGACAATACAATGACCAGACTGGGGAAACAAACTGAAACGCGGACGAAATACAGAGACAACCATGACAACAACCAGAAACAGCTGATCACACGGGGATTCCACATGGGGTAAACGAGGGGGCATGGCACACAGAAGGAGTGGATGAGCTTAACTTTACACATTGTTTGGATACATTTATTTTCTTACTTTAAAAATTACTGTTTTGATAAATGTGCTTAGATGTGTTTAGTACAGTATATGCTTTTCTTACAGTATGTCCTGTTCATTTTGCATTTAAATGCTAAAAAAACATTTTTCAGTGTAATTTTTTGGGGCCGGGAACCAATTAATTGGTTTTCCATTATTTCTTATGGGGAAAATTCGATCAGAACTTGAACTTATTAGGATTCTGTCCGGAGTTCTGAACGGATTAATTTTGAGTTCTGAGATGCCACTGTATTAGTAGTGGAGCGGTGCAGTGGTTAGCACTGTTGCTTCCACCAGGGTTCGAGTCTCCGACATGGTTCCATGAATGTGGAGTTTGAATGTTCTCCTCGTGTTGTCGTGGGGTTTCCTCCGGGTACTCCAGTCTCCCTCAACAGTCCACATCCTGAAGCTAATTTGTGAGTGACTGGTGTGCTAGTATGCCCTGTGATGGATTGGCGCCCCATCCTTGGTTGTTCCCTGCCTTGCTTCCGTAGCCCCCCCTCGACCCTGAATAGGATAAGGGGTTCCAGAAAATGGATGGCTGGATGAATATTGGTAATGTAAAGTATTTAGTTATGAAACCCTTAAAAGTAGAGTATATATTGAAAAATGCATAATACGCACATAAGTAATATCCCAGTAGTGATTTCAGTTTGGGAGCGGGGCAGAGGTGTTCTGAGCATTTCCTTGGCTTGAGACACATGGTGTGGAAAGTGACCTTTGACCTTTAACCCTGCGCCCTTCCCCTCCCCACAGCAACTGTTGCGGCCGCTGCAGGCTCTGTGCACCTTCCAGCTGCAACACGGTGCCCAGGTGCACCACAGCAAAGAGCAGCTGCTGAGGACGGGCAGGTACGAGAGGCCCATGCCCAAAAACAGGCGCAAGATCAAGCGGATGGAGCAGCTCATCTCCAACCTGAACATCTAGAGGATGGGCTTGGGCTGGAGACCTGCCTGACTCGAGCCTCCACATTCCGGAACACCGCAGACCATTCAGCCAATGGACCAAACTCACCACCTTACTAAACACCAAGGGTCTGTGTCCAGGAATATGAGCTGTTTGGACCTCACCCCCAGCCCAACCAGGTGGACAGCGAAGCCGAAATGATTTGCCTAGCAGGGGAGTCCGCAGTCTTGTTAACATTTCTCTGGCATGGAGACAGAATACCTAATTTTATGTTTTGCCACTGTGAGATACAGAAACACAGAGGAAGTCCATTTACCGTAAGAGAATTTTATGCTGCGTCTGATTAAACAAAAAGAGGTGGTTTGTGGGCTCCGACCTTCGGGCAGAGAAGTATCTACTTCTACATACATCTCTGCTCTTGCAGGAGAAAGTTAAGCCCAGCTGAGCAACACTGTGTTTGAGCAAAGCTGAAACAAAGGCACTTCTTTTGATTTGCCTTAGAGCATCGGTGACCACCGCTGTAGGGTGGAGGTTACAGATGAAGCTCCTGATACCTTGTGGTGGCCGCAGTGTCAGATATCCCCAGGGCTTCTGTCCCTCTTTTACTGTCTTTGTAATACTGTAACGGTCCTGGCCCCCATTTCAGAACATGCTGTTCCTTTGCTGCTTGTTAACGGTTCCAGAGTGCTGATTATGTATGTGTTAAGTGTGTTAAGTACGCGGTTGTATATTCCTTTTTTGGGGATGGCTAAAAAAAAAAACAGCCTTCACTTAATTTAATGTCACGAGGAGTGGAAGAAAAAGGCAGGAACATCACTACCAGATGTGACAGCGTTACGGGCCATTAGCGTTTGTGAGGGATCGTACGGCTCCACAACTCTTGGATGATATTTAATAAACTAGACTGACTCACTGGAGTGGCATCGGTCTGTGATTCACCTATAAATTATGTAAAATGTTTCCTGTGAGTGACCATCCACACACCATGGAACATCCCCTGGGATCAAAAGAGTCCATTTGCATATTAATATCTGGGGCTGCAGACTCTGGGCTATAGATCTGCACCCAAGTGTTTTTAGGTGAGCTGGTGTATCCAAATTACCCATGATGCATCAGTGTGAGCCCTGTGACACACTAGATAAGTGGCTAATGAAAATGGGTGCATAAGCTAATTACTTCCACTACATGCTTAGTTTACTCTGTCCTTTCATGATGAGGCAACCAATGAATGCAAAGTATTCTGTGCATCATGCTACCTGCAAAATGTCCACCTCAAGCTTTTCCATCACCTTCCCAAGGCAGCACAGGTACAGAATCACTGATGAAAACAACGAACATGTCAAGCTCCATGTGAACAGACTTGTTTTATTGACACACGCGGAAACCAGTATGCAACGGTGAATGCAGTAAACTGGGCTGTAGTATGACAACATGGGATTCATTAGTGAATCGTGACTGCTGCAGCCCCCGCATAAGCGCGCTGGAGATCAAAGCAGCAGGGAGGATACAGGCTGAGAGGGGGGGCTGCCGTGATATAAGGCCACTTTAGAGGGGGCTCGACCAGAGGCCCACGGTGCAATCAGTCAGAAGGCTCATGCTATTAGTAAGGATGCGGATGAGGATCAGAAGGTTAATTCTTCAACCTGGTACGTCACCAAAAGCTTAACACTATTATTTTAAACCAGGTTTCTGCTGCATATATCAAGAATTTCCCCCGGGATCGATAAGGTTCATCTTATCTAATAAGTACTATAATTAGTATTACACCACACCAGGGTTTTTTAGTGGAATTACACATTTGAGAAAATCGCAGAGAAATCAGATACACTGTACTGATGGAACTGGACACTATATCTGCCTGAGACGTCCGTGAGAAGGGGAGAGCCTTCACAGAGGCCTGGGGTTACTGCCCCTCTCATTCCCATCCGTTTTGCTTCAAGTACATGAAAAAGGAAACTTTAAAAATCTCCTACAGATTTAAGTTATGTAAACAACCAGACTGGTCCAGACCAAACTGCTCTCCTCTTTCAGGAATGACGCATTCGCAAAACTGACAATGAAATCATTCTGCTAAGAAGACAAGGTTGATTGTTTCAGCTATGGGCGTCGAACTCTTGTTGTGTAAGGACACTATTCCATTACCCTGAAAAATACTTATTGCTGAACTTATTGCCCCCCCCCCCCAACCTGCATATCCTTACCACCCCCTCAAGTGCCCCTCGGCACCTACAGCTCGTTCCTTAGTCTGCTATGCAGGTCTTCTTGGTCCACCTTGCTCTGCAGACCGTGCCACTGATGATGCGCCAGCAAGGCCAGATTCCTCGCCGCGATGGCACTCATCTCCATGGCGCTGGCCGCCCACTCTATTGCGTTCAGGTAGTATAGGTGATCGTGCAGGATAAACGGCGGCTTGCGGTGGGGAGGGCTGTAGGCGGGGTACGCCAGCCACGGCTCTTCTGATACCACGTCCCAGGAGAGAAACATCTGCCTGAGCTGGTCCTTCGATAGTAGCTGGGGAGAAAACACCTTCCACACTTTCTTGACACTAGCTGGGGGACGGACGTAGCCGTCCGGGATGTGCACTGGGTCGAGGGAGCTCAGACTATTGATAGCCAGACCACCGTGGTCTTTGGTGAGGATATCGGACATCCTGAAGTCCGAGGGGCTCTCGGTACTCCCCAGGAATGACACGTTGAGGATGCCGCGGACCAGAGTGCTGACTGTCTTCTGGTAGCGTCCTGGAAAGTAAGAAGGGATTGGTGGAGAAAAGCCCGGGAAGGCAATCTGGGAGAGACCTTGGTGGAGGGGCGTGGCCACGATGACTATGTCATACAAAGAGTAGGAGGAGCCAGACTCCCCATTGTAGCTGACCTCGAATTGGGGCACTGGTCCACCTGCAAGGGAGGGGGGGAAAAAGGGCCAAGAGAGAATTAAAGTGAGGCCTCTTAATGCAGTGTGGTGGACAGGTCAGCCAATTCTAATAGTTATTTAAGGCATTTATATGTTCAAATGTCCAAATGTCATTAAACTTCCATGCGGGGACATCATGCAACAAAATAAGCTTTCCTTTAAATGTTATAGTTTTTGTGCTGGACACAGTAATTACTTAAATGACTAATTACTTATAACAATACAAAAAGCCGACATGGAATCTCTTTCCAGAGACCTATTGGGGTAACGTGTGAGCTCGTGATATCCTGATTGCTCATCACCCCCAAGGGAATTTAACCTAGGGGGGGCATGGGGCAAGGCCTCCCGCTCCGGCCCTCACCCGCCTTGGAAGTCCGCATCTTTCGGGTGATACCCGTCACCCTTGCTGGAATCAGCTCGGCTTTGCTGTGGTACAGGAGCCCAGAACAGACCATCTTGTTCCCCTCGTCCACGGCCCACAGCCCTGAATCTGCCCCCGCCAGGGACACGGCACCTGGAAGCAAGAAACAGGTCAGGACCTCTCAGGAATGTGCTTCCCACGAATGCGTAGAATGGGTAAATGTAAAACTAATTAAATACCATTAAATGCTCTTCTGAAATCAAACACTTAACAGTATACCTGAATCAAAACATTTGAATAAGACGATGCATTTATCAGGCATGATAGTGAGTGGAATGGTGGCTCTGAGGCAAGGCATCTGTGCCAGGAATTGGCAGGTCGCTGGTTCAAATCCTGTGAATATCAGGAGTGATCCTACCCCAGTGGCCCCTTAACCTGCAATTGCTTTGTCCTGGGTGTGATGTTCATCTACAGCCACTGCAAGGAGGTCCTCCAGCTTACAGGGATGATGGAGAGGTTGGTGGCAGGATTGGCATTACAGCCACCAGACAAAAACTCACACTGGTCCATTTGGATTAGTGTGGTGCTGAGGTATCACCTGCCACATGGCTGCACTCAGGTTCTCATCCCTGAGGTGGATTGTCATGTGGTGGGTGTGGCAACGCACTGTAATCAGCACATGCTCCTTACGCCACTCTAGTTATACACTATATGGACAAAAAGTATTGAGTCACAATCGCTGAATTCAGGTCTTTCATTCAGACCCATTGCCACAGGTGTATAAAATCAAGCACCTGGGCTTATGTGAAAGAATGGGTCATTCTAAAGAGCTCAGTTCATTCAAGCCTGGTGCGGTCACAGGATCCCAATCAGACAGTCTGTGAAATTTCTTCCCTGCTCAATATTCCACGGTCAGATGCAAGTGAAATTACTGCAAAGTGCCAGACCACGAAGTAATAAATTATGGCCGCCGAGTGCTGAGGGGCATAAAAGTCACCAAAGCTCTATTGAATCAATAACTGCAGGGTTCCAAACTACTTAAACTACTTTGGCATTAACCCCAACACAAAAACTGTGCACTGGGATCTTCATGAAATGGGCTTCCATGGCCGAGCAGCTGCATGCAGCCCTCACATCACCGTGCGCGACGCCAGGTGTTGGATGGAGTGGTGTAAAGCACGCCACCACTGGGTTCTGGAGCAGAGGAAACGTGTTCTGTAGAGTGACAAATCACGTTTCTCTGTCAGGCTGTCTGATGGGCGAGTCTGAGTGTAGCGGATGCCAGGAGAAAGGCATCTTCCTTACTGCATTGTGTCAACTGTCAAGTTTGCTGGAGGAAGGATAATGGTATGGGGTTGTTTTTAAGGAGTAGGGTGAAGCCCACTAGTCCCAGTAAAGGGAAGTCTTAATGCTTCAGCTTACCAAGACATTTTGGACCATTCTATGCTTCCATCTTTGTGGGAACAGTTTGTTGAAGGCCCTTTTCTGAAACCGCACGAATGTGCCCTAGTGCACAAAGCAAGGTTCATAAGGACATGGTTGGGTGAGGTTGGTGTGGAAGAACTTGACTGGCCCACAGAGAAACCTGACCTCAACTCCATCGAACAACTTTGCGATGAAGTAGAAGGGAGTCGCATCCAACTTCGGTGCCTGACTTCACAGTTGCTCTTCTATAAGAATTGGCAAAAAAATCCCCACAGACATACTCCAAAATTTTGGGGAAAGCCTTCCCAGGAGAGCGGCGGCTGTTATGGCGGCAATGGTGGGACCAACTCCATATCGATGCCTTTGGGTTTAGAATGGGATGTCATAAAAGTTCCTGTAGGTGTAATGGCCAGGTGTCCCAAAACTTTTGTCTATACAGTGTATATAATAAAAAGGTAACTTACAGTCATATCTAACCGAAACCGATCGTGCCGTACCTCCTTCCATGCAAAATGTCCGCCTAAATGCAGTGAGCTAGCTGACACCAGGTCAGAGGCCTTTCAGACTTACCAAAAACTCTGAAGTGGAGGAGGGTGAGGAAATGACAGAACCCTGAATAAGAATTTATAGCAGAGCAGACCAAGAAAGGAGAAGTTGCCAGTAAGATGAGTCATTATACACAGAAACTAGTGTCTACAGTGACACCACTGGTCATCTGAAGGGAAGACGCTTCAGTTCCAAGAAAGGGCGTTCTCAAAAGGGGCGTTCTCAAAAGGGCGCCATCAACCCCTGTATGGGTGTCTGCTCCTCTATTGCAAAATTCCAAATAAAGCTGTAAAGCAGTTTTAGAAAAATTGTGTTTGAATTAAGGTGAACTAAATATGTAAAGAAGGTTGCAGTTCTTAGCAACCAGACATCCATTAACACTTTTTCCTGGTTTAGTAGACTAGACAGAATGCCATTCAATCAGACTGTTCTCCACGGCTCATCACCCCCAAGGGATCGTGCTCTTGTCCTGACCTCGTACCTACAAAGGCGTTGATGCGAACACTCTGCCCGTAGTTGACACGTGTGACCGGAACCACAATGTCGTTCACAAAGCTCTGTGAAAACCCCGCCTTCAGCATGGCCTCCTCCAGGGTCTTATTAACCATCTGGAGGAATTCGTCTCCACCCATTGCGTGCAGAAGTTTTTCCAGTGAGGTGAAGGAGTAGCCATATTGCTGGTACTGGTAGATCCTGGGTAAACAGAACAGAGCAGAGAAAATGGGGAAACTAACGTTGTCGCATCGATTAATAATCGCATAATATACCCATTGAACGATTAATCGTTTATCATGTGTAATATATGCACATACATAATGTATGTGCATATATTGTATATGTATACATAATTCACTATTATGTATTATGTAGATGAAGCAGCTAAGCGATGGGGTTGCCTTCGTTTTAGGGACGATTATATCACGATATAGGAATCATAGAAGGCAAATTAAGCTACATAATTTAAGTGATGACAAAGACAGGCTAGACTACTCAGAGAGGCTAAAGGAGATAATTTGTATTCATTTACTGCTAACCTCATTTTATTCAGTGGATGTCATCTTTTAAGATGTTACACCATAGTCGTGCCGTTGCGTTATTTAAGTTGCATTTTCATTCACTTTAAATGTGAAGTGGGCCGACCAAACTGAGCCTCTGCACTGTCTTTACTTAGACTCTCCTCCACTACACTCCATCTTCCTTATGTGGAGTAACCGCAAAGGCAAATTTAATGCTTTCAAAAAAACTAGTACTTGAGTTTAATCAAAAGATTGTGTGTGATCTAGAAATAACTTGGAGCTTGGATTTGAGAATGCTCGATGATATGACGTTTTTGATGTGTCTTTGTATAAATTAACACCTAAAGCACATTTCACTAAGTTTACGTAGGAAGCACATTAGTAATAATTAGCCAGTAATTTCATTAATTAGACAGGATAAAGAGAGTACCAATAAACACTCTACGCCAGGACTATTCAAATCATGGTCCTTACGGGCTGAGCCTTGCTGATTTTCCAGCCTTCCTTTACCTGTCAGTCAGACGTGAAGCCTCTGACCAATCAGGATCAGTAAAGATTAAACTAACTACCTGGGAGAACTGAAAACAAGGCCTGGATTTGGAAGCGAGGGCAATATTTGGGGAGTCCTGCACTACGCCAAATGAAAAATTCTGAAGCAATTCCATCCCACACTTTGGACCAGAGAGACTTCAAACTTTACATCTCACAGCGCCCTCGTGTGGTCTGGAGCAAAGGAAAATTTATAGCCTACAAAGCAAAGTTTAAAAGGCTTGTAAAAGTGCAAAAAGCCCGTCAGGCCTAAAAAACTGTGTGCTCCCCAGCTTGTACCTCATGAACTTGTCCAGCATGCCCTCCACCCACATCTGCATGCGCAAGAAGTTGAAACCGTATCTCCACAGCATGCGGAAGAAGTTCACGATGGCCCAGTCACTCTCCTCGAAGATCAGCTGCTCTCCGTCAAAGATAGCCATCTTGGAGGGGACATCCTTGCGTGGAGAGAGCCCTGGGGAAGCGAGCTTACGGCTCATGCATACGTACGCTTTTACAGGACGTGCACAGTCGTGCGTGTGAGGTGGAGGTACGTGTCACACTCACCCAGTGTGTCCACAAAGTGTTTCATGTGCAGGTTCAGAGGATGGATGACAGACCCGCCAGTCTCATAGCCCACATCTCCAACCTTTACGGTGGCCAGACGGCCCCCCACTGTCCCAGCCTCAAACACGTCAATTTTAATTCCCGCACCAAACTCCTGACGAAGGAAATAGGCCGTGGCTGTACCACCAATGCCGGCGCCAATCACAGCTGCAAGAAAACGGTGATATTGCACAAGTATCCAGTCACAGGCCACACAAAGAGTTAATTGAATGCAAGTAATCAAGTTAAATATTTACCCCTAGTGATAAACTTATTGTTGGTTAATCATATATGGTTGCAATATTCAGGAAGTTGTTATATAAGGAACTCTAGAAAACAAAGTCAGCATTTTGAAAAGCGAACTATAATTTATTATAATGACTGCAATTATTAGTTGCAAAGTGCTGGATCGCCCATGAACCACCTAGGCTCTGGCGGATAGGGTAGCAGGCGGGATCGTACCGATATTTTTGGGCTGTTCCCTGAGCTCAGGAGCAGAAGCCAGACCACGACAACCGGTCACGCACAGCCCCAGAAAGAGCAGCGTCCGGGTAGGCAAAAGTGTCGATAGCATCCTGAGTTGGCACCCACTTTAAAAGACTAACGACTGAGGAAACACAAATCATAGCAAATGACTATTCATAAGCACAAAATGGGAAATATATTAAATCAGTACATTCTTATACATTCCCAGTGCTTAATCAACAGGTGGCATAGAAAAAATGGATAAATAAATACGTCTACTCAGTTATAACAAAAGTTTATTACTGCACCCAAAACCGGTTGACTGTCAACCGTTGACGGTACCGCCATATGCGCACCGCGGGTCTGACCGACGCAGCCTGCCGGCTCTCACTTGTCCTTCCCTTTTACAAACGTTAACTCCATCTCAAATCTCATCACAGTAGGAGAACAGAGCCGCCAACTCTCAGGCACCTGGCGTGACTCTCACGCAAAGAATCTTACTGCAAACTACTATTATTCCATTCTGAACCTAAAATTATCTTAGGGTGACCAGATAATCCATGTCAGGGAGGACACTTCGGATTTTACAAACTACTTTCAAATTGAAAGGCTCCCGTGCTCGGCTAAATAGTTCAGCTCTTCTTGTGCTTTGACTGGTTCGTTTCCTTGACTGAAAGACTCATCCAGCTGTTTCACATCAGCATTAGTGACGCATGAATGATTATAGGAGGCTGACCAATCAGCACACAGCGAGAACTCAGCGCTAACGTGTCCTCCCTGACATGGATTATCTGGTCACCCTAAATTAGCTACACCGTTGAGGCAGGTTGGAAACGTTACAGACTATTTACAAAGTAATAAAACTGTTACATATATGTAAACGCGTGTGCATGTGTGTGCAGAGTTTAAATGAACTTCATATTCGTTCACTTACATTTTACCCAGACTACCTTAAATCCGACAAGTTACCCCGATAAACCAGTATTCCCGTTTCGCAGTACAGGCAACAGGTGTAGCAATTCAACCGCGGCTGCAAAGTTAAAACACTTCATGCTACAGCTAAGCGACTGCAATAAAGTGTTGAATGGTCCAATTGCCACATAAAATTACGTCGGTATGAAGTCTATAAGCCAGGGCTATTCAAATCACAGTCCTCAAGGTCCGTGCCCTGCTGATTTTCCAGCCTTCCTTTACCTTTGAGTCAGGTACGAAACCTCTGGCCATTCAGAATCAGTAATTTTTATACTAACTACCTGGGATAATTGAAAACAAGGCCTGGATTTAGAATCGAGGTCCAGATTTGAATAGCCCTGCAATCCTTCGGTCTCTAAAAAACTTCGGTCGTGCAGATTAATATCGACAACCTGCAAGTTTAAGTAGAGAAGTAACTACCAATTAATATCAGTAAAGTGGTAGCGTCGACAAAACACTGATGCTGACCATTTCCAGTGAGAAAACCGTCTTTTGAACGGGAGCGGGCAGCTGCAAGGTGAACTATAAGAACAAAGGGTGAAGAGTAACTTCTGTATTTGAACGAAGAAAACTTCCGTGTTCACTATTAATTAGGGTAAAGGCGAGTTGTGCCGTTTGTGCACATCATGTCGCGCAGACATCAGCTACTTGAACCGCTTATAGAGACGTCCCCGCGTTTAACGACTGGGCACAGTACATGCACAAACAAAATGTTAGGCTGGAAGACTTCTTTCCAATCTGATTTGTCTTAGACAGAAATTTGGAACACAATAACATGTAAACAATCTGAGATAGATTGAAAACGACTTTTTACATCCAGATTATAAATGTGTTAAGCTTGTTCTGACATGTGACATATTACAATAATGCATAACATAACGGTATAGTGTGACAAACACGACCATTCAGCGGATTCTTTTCCATCTGTGACCCGGAAGCGGAAGTGTAGCTATCCCCTTCATTTTACAGTGGTGGCTGCCGCTGCTGAAGTTCATGCTTCTGAGATGAGGTGACCTTACCGGCATTAAGGAGCTGCTTGATGAATGAATACAAGCCGGATTTCATAAAAGTCACAAATGCTCATCTGACAAATACAACACGAGGCACAAGATCTTCAGGAAACGCTGGAAGTCATTGTTAGTAACTGGAGTGCCAGGCTGTGTTGTCAATTAATTTGATTCTGGTATCGCCTTGGCTCCGAGATGGCAGAAGCGCAGCAAACTCGGGTACAAACGGCTGTAGAGAATATGGTCGAGGGTCTGGAACGTGAACACATCCGTAAAATGCAAGTGAGTGCAGTCGTACAGGGGCAAACTGTATATTCACTGATGTTTATAACCTCGAAGCGATGTATAGATCTCACCGGTGAATGGTTTACTGTTAGGGTGATACCGTAGTGTATTTTATGCCTCAACGTGAGATACCTTTGAGGCACATGAATGGAAACCGAAATTTCCTGGTTACACATAGGCATACCTTTTGCTATAAAGAGAAAATAACGGCTCTTTGTGTGCAGTTTTTTCCGTTAATGGTTTCATT
>JABFEB020000113.1:7999239-8010437 GCA_019775895.2 Stomatorhinus ivindoensis
GGCTTAACCTGAGCTGTAGGGTAACTAAGTAATTCTGTCCTCCAATCACAGCACCAAGAAGACAAATTGTGACTGTGGATACATTACCACTATATTGGTTAAAAAATAATAAAATAAAACCCGCGTAAATATACAAACCCAAAATGTATGTACGCTGACCGCAATTTACAGCTGCTGTATTCATACTGAACATAAAGTCTTTAGTTAATTACAAATGAATAGCGTTATAGTCTACGTTATTTAAAGCCTTGATGCCAGAGTGTGGCATGAACCCAAAAAGAGCTGCCAGGTTTGAAGCCTTGAATCCAGAGGCTTGTTGGTTTGAATCTCTCCTGTAACCACGTCGGTGAAAGCAGACAGTCGTTGCGCGTGACAATGAATGAATGTCCTTTCCAAGGCCACCTGCTGCAGGACAGCCAATGAATGCCCAGGGGGCGGTGCAGACGGAAGTGGTGGGAGGGGTCAAGACACACCACGGGCACTGCTGTCAGGCTCCGGGCTGCTTGATTGGCTGGCTGAAGGGGGGGAGGTGTAGAGGAAATTGCAGCAGATGTAGAGGGGGAAGGTCAACAGTCGACTGTCTAGGTTCAGCACCACATACTCCTGAGAAAGGAAGAAAATATGTAATGCATTTATCCGGACATTTTTATGGTGGAAATTCTGATGCCCAGATCCTTAAGCATTCTTGGCCACCTGCCGATGGCCATTACCTGGTCTTTCTCCAGCGTGAGCAGCTGGTAACCAGTGGAGCGGCTGCAGACCAGTTTGCCGCTAGTGTCGAACGAGGCCAGACGCAGCCTGTGGAGGGAGTGCAGTGAATGAGGCCACGGGGGTTAGGGGCCACACGCTCAGACAGAAGGTGCCCGTCGGCCGCTCTCACCGGTAGGCTATGTGGCGGCGGGGCTGCAGGCTCACAGCGCCCCCACATGGCTGACTCAGGGTATTCCTCTTGAAGACAATGAAGCGGTTGGTGTAGGTCACCAGCAAGTCGAAACCGAAGCTGAAGCCCGTCCAGCGCCAGCAGTACTGCGAACCAGAAATTCAGCCACAAGTCACATATTTACATTTAAATGTATATGTATACACACACACACACACACACACACACACACACGTCGTGTAGTCCCTTTAAGGAGTAACATAAAGAACAGCTTTGTGTCAGTCCATCTCTTGTCGTTTTCATTCACAGCTGCCACTTTTCCTTTGAGTATTATTAATATTGTACATAAAATATAGCTTATTGTAGTTTTGACTAGTCGTAATGTAGTTAACACGTTATGACTTTAAAATTAACAGAATGTGTTAATGCAATACATTTCTAGGCTACAGCTGAAATACAGCTTCAGAAGAGTGAAATATTATTGTGTTGTACCGATTTTTGATATTGATGGTTTCTATAAATATTTGTTCAGTGATAATGCCTGCACAGTCACACACAGACACACACAGACACACAAGCGATGCAGAAGTGCTGATATGGGATCAGATGACCGTTTCAACTCACGTCTCCATCTTTGCCCAGTTTTCTGCCACACCTCATGCTGTTCAGCTCAAACTCTTCTTTGTTGGCCTCCTGCGGTCTGGGGGAAGCACACACACATACACACACGCACGCACGCACACACGCACTCAGGATTACAGGATTATGTACCATGGTAGAAATAAGTGCACTATGGGAAAATTAGGTGGAGTGCTTATCTAAATACAGGTCTCCTTCAAGATACAATTATTTGATTTACAAATTCTTATCACAAACTTGACTGAAGTCATTTAATATAACATCTTATTAATTTAATAATTTAATCCCTTACACCAGGGGGGCCCAACTCCAGTCCCAGAGGGCCATCACACCGCACGTTTTTGGGTTTCCCCTCGTTTAACACACCTGATTCAACTCCTTGTGCTAATTACCACACAGCTCTTGAGCCGAATCATTTGTGGTTAAACAGGGAAAGAACTAAGCTACACAGGGTGCCGGTCCCCCAGGACTGGAGTTTGACACCCCAGCCTCACACCCTTCATCATCACTATCTCATGTTTGTTTCAAGTTGTGCTCAGTGATCCTCCTGTGCAATTCTGTGATCCCATCTCAGTCTAATTCTTTGAATTTTCCCATAGAAATGTGTGGTAATTGTGTCTCTAACATTATATGTCCAAGGATGCATCCGGCCCGGAAAGATGGGACCACTCACGGGCGTGTCCTGTGGACGTGTTATGGTGTGACGTGCGTGTGCCCAAATGCTCTCACCCCAGGTCGCTGTCATGTTCTGTCCGCAGCATGGCAAACCACTGCTGTTTGTACGTAGCAGAGAGCCATTCTGGAGCGACAGGAACACAAAGATCAACAAGACAGAGACACTAGTCAATAGAATTAAGCAAACTGTCCATTTATAGATTTCAGTAGAAAAAAATGTGTTTCACATCCAAATGCATGGCTGTAGAGCAGATCTTTTACTAATTCAAACAACACAATAATACTTCTGTAGTCTGAAACAGGGACTTCCCATACTGCACTGTATTTTTTCCTGTTCTGCAGTTTGTTCTGTATTACACTGCTTTTGTCCCCTACTGTGCCCCCATGTACCTGTCTTCCCTCTGCAATTGCAGTGTGAGAATTGCACCGTATTCCTTGGAATAGGTGGCAATAAAAACTTGAAATCTGAAACTTCTTTTAAACACATGGATCTGGCGGCTGAAGCCGGATTTGAGGTTTGCTGGCGCTCAAATGCTCTCATTTTTAGATTAACGGGGCAAGGCGACTTACCTGGGGGCAGGATATTGTCCCGCTCCAGTATGCGGGCTGAGGTCAGGTCGTTGATGATGTACTGCAACCGTACGCGCCTGAACACGGGGACAAAGGGAGCCCCCTCCTCGGTGCTCAGGAAAGCTTCCTCCTCCCCCAGGTCTGTGACACAGACAGAAAGACGGCAGAAAAAAAGGTATCAGTAGGGTTAAGGGGGCAGAAGAGGACAGGGAGACAGCTAAATAGGGAAGGCGGACACTAAGGCGCTTTAACTGGGGAAAATACAAATAATATAAGCTGCATCGGGCAGAGTGTGGTCAGATGGGGGGGAAGGACCCACCGGCCCGGCGTTTGCAGAGCCAGGTGTCGGCGTCAGTCAGCAGCTGCTTGATGGGCCCGCTCCAATTTGGGCTGAGCTGGAGGAATACCCACTGCGGGGGGGGGGGGGGGGGGGGTTGNNNCCCAGCTGGGGCTCCAACAGAAATCAGACAGCTCTCTGCCACTGGCTGAGGCCTGAGAAAGGGGCTATCAGCCACCATATAAAAGCAGGTGCAGCAGGGGCGCGTCCGAAGACGGGCAGGAATGGGCGGCCGTGTACCTTCTTAAGAGCTGTGTAGACGTCCATCTCTACTTGCATGACAAAGAGATCGGAGGACTGGACTAGCTGCTCCATCAGCGTCACGCTGGCAGAGTGGATGGAATTAGTCAGGCGGCCCGTAACCATGCAACACATACACAGACGGAGACAGACAGACAGATAGACACACACACACACACACACAGACAGAGACACACACAGACAGACAGAGAGACACACAGACAGACAGCCAGACACACACACACACACAGACAAACAGACAGAGACTACCCAGCCTAAACCTAAACCATACATAAACAGACAAAATACAAGTCTTTTGGCGTCTTTAGTTTTTCGATTGCAGTTACAGATATTTTTTTTTAAATTTAGTTTCCCCTTGTGGGGACCAGAAAAATGTCCCAACAAAGTAAAAATGTAAAGGTTTTTATTACATTGTGGGAAAATCTGGTGCTCGCACACACACACACACACACATCTCTCAATGTAACCTTACGATTAAACCAATTCCTTACATTTCAGGTCTGCCATATAATTTACCAGTCTGCTCCAACATTCTATTGCCAACCAACAGTGCTAAAACCAGCAGAGGTCACTCTTCACCCAGTTTCTCAGAACAATCACCTCAGCTCCTTCATGAGGGCCACGTTCTGCTGGGTCATTAGGTTGTTGAGGAGCCATTCCTGACACCTGGGACAAGGCAAAATGGCATCAGAGGACCTTGAAATCTGACCCCCCCAAATCCCCTCATCTCCATCCCTTCAACTTCTGCTGTACTTATCACCCACTGTTCACATAATCAAAGTTGAACATCCCCAGCTGTTTAAATGAAAATACTGAGCTTCACAATGCCTCTGTATGCAGGAGCGGCCTTCTAAGAGCTGGGACTCACTTCTTTGTGACAGAGTCCAGCCCGTACAAGCGGGCAGAGGAGTGGTAATGACATACAGTCTTTGCACTGATGGTCTCCTTCATTGTCTCTCCGCACTGCTGGATCAGACTGTCCTGTTCAAAAAGGAAATCAGCACCCAGAGAATGAGGAGACCCGCCCACAGCGTGAGGAGACCCGCCCACCATGTGAAGGGATTGGTTGGGATGGGGGGAGGGCATGACCATGTGTGCTATTAAGCAGAACGACCCATCACCACGACACAACTGACCAGCTGAAGCATGCAGGCCGCGGCCAGGATACTGACGACCCGGCTGGGCTTGATGAGAACATCGTCACGGTACAGAGACCCGAACGCCACCTGCAGGGCTGCACAGAGGACAATCATTCGTTTAAAAAACAAAACTGCAGAAAGGAAACCAGCCTATATGTACACCAGGGAGCCAGGACGGCAACACTGGATCTGACCTTCTGTGTCGATGTTCTGGTCTGGAATCTCCAGCTCGATGACCGTCATTGTGGACTCCTTCCAAGACCCGCTGAACATGCTGGAAAAGTACCCTGACTGGAGCAGAGAAGAAAGTGAGAATGATGCCATTTATTAGTGGAGACAGAGGAGTCAGCAGCAGGCTAAAATGCTATTTGCGGTTCAGGAAAGCAGTAAGACAACACTACAGCAGCCTTTCCACGCCACCGGACAAACAAACCTCCAACTTTTGGACATTCCAGGTCAGGTTCCTGCCCTATTAAATCACCTGTTGTAGATTTCTATGCCAGTGTATCTAAATCCGGTCCTCAAGGACCCACAGATGATCTGTGTTTTTGCTGCCAGTAGGGAGCTGAGAGGGAGCAAAAACACTGACCGTCTGGGATTCTCCGAAGACCGGGATGAAAAACACCATTCTGTGTAGTCTTATATACTATGTTCTATTTCCGTATTTATTACTGCGGCTGAACGATTTATCGATTTCAAATCAAAATTGCAATTTGAAACAATGTGATTAGCAGATCTCAAAGGCTGTGATTTAGGGTAAGCATTATACAGCATGTCTGACTCAGGGCTTAAAACTGTTGTGAGAGTAACTTTACAAATTCATGCGACCTCATTATGTGACAGTCAATCTCACCAATCAGAAGTGGCCTAAGGCGACTATGGACACGCCCACAAACAGCAAACACATAAAACCCAAGGCAAACGTGACATTCCTGGTGCGAAAAACATGGATTCCGCTGCTGAGTTGTAAGTGAATCACCTACTTATTTCCTGATCAGAGACTGTTTACAGAAAGGCCCAATTATAAGGATCCTTGTTTTTCTTCTTGCTGGAATTGTTTTATTTTTATTAATTTTTTTACTTAACACGAAGGCATTTGAGCTGTGACACCAATCGACTGCTGCAGGTAGTGCTTTTAAAGGTGAATGTGTACCGATTGTGTGCATCTCTGTTTACATTCGACTGTTCCCTACTAATTTTTTTAAAAAGTAATAAATACATTTTAGAATCAGTTCATATCTTTAAGTTCTCATCCTCGCATTAGAATATAGAGCAGTTCATATTTTGATGGTATCTCAAGTGGTAATGCTGCGTCATATGATTTAAACCTATTACACACTGAACTGAAGCTTGAGTTTCAAAAAATATCGCAAATCAA
Organism: Stomatorhinus ivindoensis; assembly: GCA_019775895.2. NCBI lineage: Eukaryota > Metazoa > Chordata > Actinopteri > Osteoglossiformes > Mormyridae > Stomatorhinus > Stomatorhinus ivindoensis. The sequence continues at coordinate 8,005,119 of JABFEB020000113.1, forward strand.
ATCGCAATATTTGTCAGAAAAATCGCAATCAGATATTTTCCCCAGATCTTTCAACCCTATTTATTATGTATTTCAGTCTTTAATCAGGACACTGCATGTTTGTTTGAGCCATAAAAAATGGACTCCCCCCCCACGCCCCCCTCACCTGGCAGAGATAGACCTTGTGCAGGTTCCAGTCCTGGCCCAAGGCACAGATCCGAATGTCACTGTTCTCACCATTGAGGAACAGGGTCTGGTAGATATACTTAGAGGTGCTTTTCAACGTTTTCCTGTTGAAATTATTAGTTTCACTGAAAGCAACACAAGGCCTACATGACTCACTTATGTGTCTTATATGCTATTCTACCCACTTCAGTGGTCCAATAGCAATGCCACTGAATAAGACGTTGATGGGTTCTGTGCTAAGGGTTAAAGCAGCGACAGCCCTCACCTCCTCGGCGTGTTCAGCAAACTGTCCTCCTCCTCCGGTTCGCTGTCACACTGGCACCCCGAGCTGCGCTTCCTCTTGCGGCACTCGCATCCATGTCTGGAGGCTCCGTATGAACCTTCCGCTGTCCCCTGCGGGCCCCGGGGGGAAGCCTGGAGCCGACTGCCCAGGGAGCCCATCCCTCCAGCTGCTGAACAAGAAGCGATGGCAAGGGGGTAAACGAAGATGTGTTAAAGACGAAGTGACAGGACTATTTAATATTAGCCAACGTGATAACGGAGGATAGCAAAGGCAGAGAAATCTGCCTCCACGTTATTCTATTTAAAAATCATAATCAAAGCAGATATGGAAGTTGCGTCACGAGAAAAGGCGATACAAACCGATCCAGAACAAAACAATACTATAGTAATTACTCCCCCCCCCAGACCACGATCCGTTTTAAGTAGCTATTTTCTTTGTTAAAACGAAGTGCAATGTTGTTGTTTTATTTTCTACAGCAAATATCAAAGCAGCCAGACGCAAAACAATAAAGCCCTAAAGCAACGATCAAGCCGGAAAGAAAACAATAACATGCTATAAGTACTGTATACTGATTTACAGCGTGTACGTCGTCTGCAAAATGTGTAAAACGCTCATGTTAAAAAATGAGTCTTGAACAACGGAGTAAGTTCAGAAGCAGTATTAATTCCGTTCTTTTGTGAATTTATTGTGATCGTTTTAGCATGGTTTCTACGACGTTATTTCTCTTACCCTCGCAAGCAGACAGCACACTTTGCTCGGTGGCTAACTCTCTCGGCACGGCGGCCAGCGCATCGGCCCACGGGAAGCGCAGCACATCCGCGGCCAACAGACACTTTCTCTTTAGCGGCACTTGACGTACGTCAGCCTGATCGGATAAAATCCTTACGATTATTCGTTTTTTGGTCTAAATATTTTTTTTTTAGCGATTGTGAACAACCACACACGTAAACAATCCAGTTTGGCGAGAGAAAGGGGGCGTCACTTTCAACCGATTTCGTCACGTTAAGACAGCTTCGCGGGGCTGATTCTTCGGACAGCCCGGCCGCTAGGCGGCGCTGTAGGACCGCAGCATAGCCTGCAAAGCGGAAGTGTCGTTTTCACATTTTCTTGTTTACATTCGCCGAGACGAAAGAAATCATGGACGCTATAGCGTAAGGGGTCCGACTGCAATTTCAGATAGTAAACAGCAAATGCTCTGTCTAGAAGCAGAATGCAAAAGGTGGCATGTAAAAACAGTGACTATGAGGCACAGGGAGGGACAACACAGTTTCCCGTACGGATACGACAACAGGGAGACGGACGACAGATGCAGGGTTACCAACTTAGGTCAGCTGGCTGCAGTGAAATTTTAAATTCCATACAAGTCTGTAAACATATATGCATTTATGCAGCCATTTCATTATTACACTGTAAGTAGTCTATGTGGTTTCAAAACTACCCCCAATGCAGCTGATTTGTCTGAAAGCGTGAGTGTCACGCCTGATGCGCGAGAGTTGGCAATCCTGGAGATGCATTTCGGATATTTTAGAATTTCAGCAGATAGATTTGATCATTTGGGCGCCATCGGCCGTCTATCGCCCATCGCCTATTTATTGCACATCAGTCTACGCACAACACGCCTACTGACCTTACCAAGAGACTGACAATGACCATTCGTGTCTTAGTTTCAAGGGTGGAAGCTACAGGCTAGTTTGCTACGAAGCAGGCTAAAGTGCAACATGCTCCGTAATAAGGAACATGGAAAGTACAGCAGTCGGTGTTATTTTCCCGCTCGTCTATATAACAACAGGAAACTATTGCGGTTGAGCTCTGGCGACTGGAAATTTCCAGACCGGCGGTTTTTGCCCTTTGGTAGTAGTGGTTCATTCAGTACCGAAACTCTGAAATGTGTTTCGAATACAGATGATGGCTGTTACTAAAGTACATATTGTTTCAAGGAGCATCACTTGACCGACACAAGTGAGGTGTCAATCTGAAGCGAATCTTTGTGTGCCCTTATGCGTCAGTGCTGGGTGGAGTTTCACTAGTTGTTGGTAACAGTTGAGTCAGAAATCATAGCACAGGTTGACTAGTCCCATAACAATTTACTTGGCAACAAAATCGCACTACAGACTCAACTACATTTTTTATCCAATTTTATATGACCTGTTGCATCACAAAACCAAATGAGCAAGTGGAAAGAAAGACCTATTTGTCTCTCAACAGCACATTTCCTTCAATTGATCTAAGTAAGTACACACACATACACACAGTCGTTTATTCCTGGCTTTGAATGCTGAATGCGTCGGCTTGAGTTCCCTCAGGTTGGGCCAAGGACCACCCCGACCCACCTGTGCCACCATGGTAATTTGTTGGGTAATAAATAAAGAGGAAAAATTGTCCTATTTGGGAACATGTTGAAATTATATTGTCCTAGAAGGTAAATGTTATTTGCAAACAAGGTACCAGGTTTTTTTTTTGCATAGTTTTTTTCTGCATTCATGTACAATAAACTTAGTATCCACATTTTCACATATACAACATTTTAGTTCAGTGGTCGTCAAACTATGGTAAATGTATGAGTGAGTCGATGTATTAAAGTGTCTGTCATAATGGTGGTACAAAGTAAAGGACAGAAGCTGCTTGTACCTACCCCTTCCTAACAGATGGCGACTATGCTGTTTCCCAATGAACTCCACAAATATGTTCTTCACTCTACCTCAGCTAATAGAACATTGTGCTCCTAACACAAAGGTTGTGAGTTCAAATCCCAGAGAGCACACATAAGTTTGCTTCCCTCTACTGTAAGTTTCTTGGGCTAAACGAGCCAAAGTTATTTCATATTGTGCCACATAAATGAAAATATACTTATTTCATACACAATGTTTATGAAATTCACACTAATGTAAGATGCATTTGTAATGGTGTCCACGTCTCTGCTCGTAGTTATAAGAGTTGGTGCTCTTCCTCCAGGCAGCCTGCTGTAATGTCTACTGTCCACCAGATGACGCTGTTCAATGTCTCGAAACGGCAACACGTTTCCCGATCCATTGAGAGTGACGCCTCTTAAGTGCTTCATGAAGCTTCATCTGCCCGTCAGGATCACCGCTCGCGAATTTGCCTTTTACAGGGTGGTTCGAAAAAACTCATTAATATTTCTAAGAGAACCGCGACCTAATTGGCCAGTGAATTGGCACTGAATGGTGTCATATAGTGTTCCTGCAAATACATGACACCTTAATAATAACCATAATAATTTCTGCAAATAATAACACCTTAGCCAAATTAGTTAACCACATATACTGGGTGTGGCTACTTAATAATGATTCGCTATTACGAGCATACAGGAATATAAGGAGATTTATTCAATACAAATGAATTACATACATTATTTAACATCATTAGACTTATTATTTAATAGCCCCACCTCGCATATCCTAATTGCTATTATGTCCAAGTTTAAGTGGTGAACAGTGGGGCTTATACCCTGCTGGGGAAAAAAACATCATCGAACATCAAAAATTCCATGCTAGTCTATGCTGGTAAGTGCAGATTTGATATTAATGTTGCCCAGGAACAGGGCATATCAGCACATTACCTATTCCTTATAACCAGCATTAATAAACATTGTAACTTTTCACCTATTCACCCTCTTTCTTCCCATCCTACCTAATTTCTACCTAAATAAATCAAATGTTTTGTCATTTCTGTCTTTTGTGGGTCATGTTTACTGCATTCTTACAGAGGAGGACATTGCAGTAGTTAATTTAGATTATTGCCTGATTCTACACTCCTTACCGAATGCAAGCGGAATCGCCTTGATATATTTATGCATCCATTCATAAACAACTATTGACCCTTAAGTCACCGTTGCATTAAATTTGGTGTATTTTTGCTTTTTTCTAACTTTATCCATGTATTTAAGCATAGAAACTTAATTATCAAAAATAATATATTTGCTCTAAAATAATCCTAACCCTAACCCTACTCCCCTGATACACCTGTGTAGCCACAGTAGCTTAAGCTATTTAGATGAAAATTTACCCAAATTTTGTCTACAGAAATATACAAAGAACAAAGATATACACAACCCATTGCAAAATCCAACTTCACAAACAAACATATGACATATTAGGCAAAATAAAGCAGTAGGTCGTAGAAGGTCATGCATGGGTTAATCGAATTCCTCATTTTGAAAATAGTCTTCTTCCCCGATGGAAAGTTGGAGTTCAGGATAGGTCTGGGGAGGGGGTATGTGCATTGCCCGGAATATCCGTTAAAAAAACAAAGTAAATCTAAAAAACAAGTGTTCTGAATCCACCAAAAGAAAAAAGAAACATTTATAGCAATATGTGCAGTACTACAGTACTACCCTCGGAAGCATAAGTCCCATCATTATTTTTTTGTAGAAGTTGCTCGTAGCTCTAATACATATATTAAATGAAATAAAGGTTGGAGCCACCTGGTTTAGATACTGATGTGGTATGGTGTCACTGGATTCTAGAGAGATTTACTAATTAAACATGCGTGAAGTGATGAAGACAGACGCACGAGAACAACCTGGAAGTTTATTTGTTCTGAAAAAAAGAAAATGAAAGGCGAAATCAATCTGAAATGACTTGATATAAAACATTTAAGTTTTCAAGTTGAATAATATATGTTTTCAAATTCTCTGTTATGACACATTTGGTGCTCAATACTCAATACAAAACAAATGAACTAATAACATCTTGGTTATCCTAAGACAACGCTATGTTTGGCAATAGAACGAAAATACGTGTGTGTGTGTGTGTGTGTGTGTGTGTGTGTGTGTGTGTGTGTGTGTGTGTGTGTGTGTGCATGCGCGCATGCTTGTGCATTCAGGTTACTTTTTTCACCCATGTGGTGCTTGG
>JABFEB020000113.1:8032985-8044497 GCA_019775895.2 Stomatorhinus ivindoensis
CACAAACAGGAAGTTAATATCACCAACCATTCCCATTTTATTAAGGTGTATCCATATAAATGGCCCACCCTGTACATCATAATGAGCCAAAACAAAAGTTAAACAAAATCAACTAATGACAACGAACAAAAATAAGGGGTACCCAGGACTAACACCAATTATATTCTAACACAGGGATCAAAAATTATGGCCAGTGGTTAAGTTATTTTTAAAATAAATTTATTATATGCCAAGTTAAATCATTCTGAAAAGCATTAATATTTGGTGACTGTTTTGTAACATTACATTTATGTATAAAAACATTACCATAAAAATATTATTAACCAAAAACTCAATGTTTTTGTGATTTAATGCATAACATTGAAAGAAGGAGAATCCATATTCAAAGAACTCCCTCCCATCCAGTCATATACATCCAACTACAACTCATGGACGGTTATACAATTATAAATCAAATGGCCAGTCACCTGTATATGTTAATCACACAGCCGGCAGTTGTTTAATTCCAAATTAAAACAATCTTATAAACTCCTTTGAAAGGGTATAATGTCATTCAAATTTTTTAAATTGCAATTCTTTAACTTTTGGAGCAACCATGTATTTTCAATACCTTATTCTATGGATTCAATTTCCAATTGTCCATAATCTCTTAAATCTTCATTTCTTTTCACTGGGACAGGATATAAGGAGTTAATACATTTTCCCTTTAAAAATATAATTACGTTTTTTGTCCAAAAATCCCCATTGCCAATATTTAACTTATGCAATTTGGGTGCATGATAGTTATTCCAAACGTAAGTGCAAAAATGCTGTAGGTATACTATACAGTACGTTAGAAAATTCAGTCAAAGAACAATTCAGATCACATGACTGATTAAAATCCTCAAGTCTCAGCCACGTGCCTTCTTCATCCATTAGATGAATCACTGATCATAGACCTCTTTTCTGCCAGCTCTTAACAAACTTGGACTTTTTCCAATTGTGGGCTACAACTGTGCTTATACAGCAGTTTTTAATATAACAATACCTGCTGGTAAAAAGCGGAATTTGACAAGTAGTCTAGACAGCTCAAAATTCAGTAGGTCAGTAATGCCCCACAGGTCAATAAGTACACTCTTTGCAACTATGGCTGTCTCAAATGCGCCACTCTCCCGCCTAGTCAGGGTCCAGCGCTTGAATTATACGTAGGCACAGCTTTTTTGACCAGCACATAGCCTTAGTAAATATATCTTATTGACCTTCTTCTCTAGAAAGCCACGGGAAACTTGGCTTTTTGCTGTTTATATATGTGAAAGAAGCAGTCGTCGTACTTATCACATACATCGTTCTAGAATTCTAGAATTTTTCAAGGCGCTGAGCCAGTGCCGTCGCGTTTTTCTGACGTTAGTTCTCCTGACGTTTTCAAGATCTCTAGCGTGCTAGGGATCGCGGGCGCGATGTGATTGGTTAACCCTCAGAACGACGGTAACGACAACAAATGAGAATTGTACTTCTGTTGATGAAAACCAATGGGAGTAGAGCTTTTGTCAACTTTGTTCCAGGACTGTCAGCGTAACTGGTTAATGAGCCTGTGTGCAAAGCATGGTGTAGTACAGGGTTACAAGCCATGCCACAGTTTAGAATAGGATAGGTAGCTTGCCAGCTGACAAAGGGTACTGAAGGGTATTGCCCGTTAGCCGCTGGTGAGGGTGGTACAAATCTTCAATATTGTGTGTTTTCAAGCACCTTGTTAGCATCGTTTGAATTTTTTGTATTATGTAATCGTATTTACAGTGAACTTGTTGGTACTCTTTGTATTTTGGATAATCACGTCGAATTGATTAGTTTGAAAACTAAAAAACCAAACGAAAAAGTAGACGTTACGCAGTTTATTTTACTTGAAGAAACAAAGCGATGCACAGAAACGCCGCCTTTTTTTCGAATTGCTTACAATCTTCGCGAAGTGCTCGTGGTTCCGTTTGATTGTCAGGTCAAACAACTGTCATTTGACTGTAAAGCTGTCACCACTCTGAAGCGTATTCATATAAACCGACGTAGAAAGGGGTTTATCGGCTGACTGGAAAGCAATCGCGGCGATTTTGACCTTTCTGCTCGGCCGACATGTTATTACTCGGGGTGTTGGGATAGTTGGCTAACTATACGACTGTGTGTCTGCGTTGCAGATTGCGGTCACTGACTTCTGCACGACTTTCTGATACCGCTGACAGGAGCGTTTGCTTCGTAAACAAAAATGTTTCCGTTTCTCCGATGTCGCCCGATTTTCGGGGTTACTGCGCGGATCCAGACCTTCAGTGGATTCTGCAGCGAGAAGCTAGGGAAAAGCAGAAATTGGGCCGGGGAGTGGCTCGGAAGTAGACTTTCGCGTCTTTATAAGGCCGGTGCTAAGGGGAGCGGGCACGACAACAGGCGGAAAACCATGTTTTCCTTACTCGCCAACCAGTGCAGTTTTGTCACTGGCCAGAGGCTCCGGCGAGCTTATCAGATCGGCGAGCTGTACTCGAACCTGTATGCCGAGAGCACTCGCTGGAGCCTCGTGGGCTCTTTCTGGTACCGCTTCCAGAACAAGCACTGCAAGGTGGGCAAGCTGGTGGCGGCGCTGGCCGGAATCTTCATGTGGGAAGATGAGAAGATTCGAGACGAAGAAATCCGAAGGTAAGCAGCGTAATTGCAAATAAATCGCTATTAGAGCAGGCTATTAAAGATGTTATTGTGTGCTTAGTAAAGCTACTATCTCTGGTAAATATTGCCTTAATAGTATCTGTGCTTTATCAGCGTGCCCAATGACATTGTGCGGCTGATTTTAAAAGGTTGTTCCGAGCAGGTGCCCAGTAAGGACCGAGTCAGCAGCCGCATCACCTCTTCATATAATATACATTGCATTTAATTCATCTGCAGACCACTATGCAATACTTGATTTCACTTAACGTAAATTTAATTTGAAGCCCGCCGAAGTAGCACATGGTCATAAAACTGGGCACTGTGCGTTAAATACAAGTAACATGCATTATGATATTGAATAACACCGAGGCGTGTAGCTCGGCCCGACCTCGACTTCTACACTTCTAGCAGTACACGGGAATTGTTTACAATACCACATTTTCCAAATCCACATACACACCTTAATATGTGTGTAAGAGTTTTATTTTGTGTGTGTGTGTGTGAGCCTGTAATACATGTACATATAATACATGTAAATACATGCAAATTAGAAACAAGTAAACTTTGTCTACTCTGTGCCTTTGTAGGTCAGCTGAAGAGCTCCAAATGATGGAGCAGATAAAGAACCAGACCCCCTGTCCAGCAAAGACTCCAGGACAGCAAGACTCTGGCTGGGAAATTGTTATGGAGAAGAAGAACTTTTGGGTGTGGCGCAAGCCCATCTTGAACAGCCATCTTTATGAATACAGAGGTCTGTTATTGGTGGCTTTTTTGCCTTAACCTGAGACGAGGCTATGATTGAGTTCAATGTATATGCTTCATTTTTGTTCTCCTGTAAATTACGAAACCAATTCATATCCAGGGATGGCTCTCATAGATCAGTGTTTTGTGATCGTTCTTTTACATAAATAGCTGTCATTTTGCATGAGTTTGCCTGTCTGTGGTCAGCTGACCCCTTGTCCTGATTGGATGGACTGCCTTCCTGTTATTTTCTCACCCTGTTCTGTCTCCGTCTTCTCTGTAGTGTTGGGGACCTACAGTGACATCACCCCCAGGCAGTTCTTCAATGTCCAGGTAGAGTCTCCATGTGTGCCGTGTGCGCAGTGTTAGCATGAACCATCTTCCCACTGATACTGTAAATTGTGGAAAAACGGGCATTAAGGGATGTTGTCATAGGCAAAATCTGTTTTTCCAAGAAATTATTCATCTGAATATGCGGATAGACTTAATCAGTTTTAATCTGTTTTTGAGTTTGACTATTTTTACTAGTTTTTCTGTTTTGGGATTTTTCCCTTCTGTCTCAGCTGGACACAGAGTACAGGAAAAAGTGGGATTCCCTGGTGATTAAACTGGATGTGGTGGACAGGGACGCCAGTACCGGCACTGAAGTTGTGCACTGGGCCACACACTTCCCAGTAAGGTCCATTTACTGTGATGAATAATTACAGTGTTAATTGGTGATTATGTCTTATTTGTTGTCATAGTATGTTATTTTTGACTCCCATTGATTGCTTACTATTGATTTATGCTAGGATATTCAGAGACCTTACCATTAAAAATTTAAAATAATAAAATTAGCCTGCCTTCACTTGTTTCCAGTTTAGAATTTGGCAGAGTTTTGTTGAATCGGTAGCCTGTAAAGTTATAGACGTTGTTATACATAGTTATTTTTTTCTCTGTATCACCCACAGTATCCCATGTACTCCAGAGACTATGTTTATGTACGTCGCTACAATGTGGATGTGGAGAAGAACCTCATGGTGCTGGTTTCCAGGTGCGTTTTGTCATCTGGCCTCCTTACCAGTAGGTGGCACTGTCACAACAGACTCCCTCAACTCAATCCCGTCTTCCTCTCTCTGCAGGGCTGTGGAACACCCCTTAGTTCCAGAAACAAAGGACTTCGTCCGGGTGCACTCCTATCAGTCTCAGATGGTTATTCGTCCACACCGGTCTTTTGATGAGGTCAGTGGTTGGCTCAGGGGTGGGCTGGTTTGTGGCAGCTGACAGAGACTTAGCTGCTCATCTGACCTTTAGACCAGTTATTTGATACTCTCTCTTTCTGCTCCTGAGCACAGAATGGCTTTGACTACCTGCTGACCTACAGCGATGACCCCCAGACTGCCTTCCCACGCTACTGTGTCAGCTGGATGGTGTCCAGCGGTGAGGAGCAACCCTGTGCCACCATGTGTCTGACACTGACCATGGGCATGTTGCCGTGATTTACCCGTGTAGCCAGGGCCCTGGTGATTGTAGCGTAAAAGTGCATCGCAGTGTATTTGGTTAGCGGAGTGTCAATCCCACTTTGAGTGACGCAGTCTTCCGTTGTTGCCGTCTTTCTGCTGGCATCATGCCCTGCCTGACCTCTGCTCTCCATGCCCTGCAGGGATGCCCGACTTCCTGGAGAAGCTGCATACTGCTGCTCTGCGAGCCCGCAACCAGGAGGTGGGCATGCAGGACTACATGGGCATGGTCAAACCCGTGCAGGAATTCCATAGTGCAGACACTGGGCGTGCAGGAGGTCCCGGCCACATGGAGTACGCTTGAGAGTGGGCCTGGCCAGCGTGAGGGGGCGGAGCCCTTCCACGGACACGCCCCCATACACTGCACTACCAAATAGCAGGATTGTGTTCCTGTAATGTGGTGGAGGGACTTGGCAGAGCGCCACATTCAGAGCACCTTGGGGTCCACGCCGAGACAGTTTCACTCCTGAGAGAATTTAATGGCACACATGGTGTGACTGCACACCAGACATGTGAACATTGTGAACCAGTGAACTGAGTGGGCTGCTCCTGTTATGCTGCCCATTTAGCTGTCTGCTCAGAAAAATAATGTTAACTGGAACGGGTGAGGATCTGCTCACTCACCGGACATTCGTGGCACCTTGAGGGCGTTGTCTAGGCACTGTACTGTTACCTCCGTAACTAAATGCCAAATATCTGTGAGAGTGAGTAGTGGTGCTACCTGAACGAGGCACCAGGAACCTTCTGATGAGACTTTGCGGTCTTGTGGCACTGGTCCCCAGTCAGACAAGCGGACTTTGGGATCCTGCTTGTGAAAACAGTGATGTTTTGCTAGTTGCAAAATGGAGGTTTTTCACCTGCTTTGCCGTTCTCTTAGGTCTTTAGGGATGTCGGATGAACTGGTCACCTTTAACAGCCTTTCAGTGAATAACCTCTAGTGTCTTATTTCAGCTGTGACATCTTCAGCACCAAGCGCCAAGCAATTCTGAAAATCTCATTTATCGTGTGCTGGTGCCAGCATCGCTTGGGTTTCAGGGGTCCAGTGAACCTCTGCATCAATAGTGTTCATTTTATCATCTGTCAGTTTTGGAAACCAATCCCAAGCTGTAGGGTACTTGACGGACCTCCTCCCACATTCTGTTTCCTTTGGCTCCCGCTGTAAGTGGGAGTGTCGGTCTGTTAATATGGATATCAGATAGACAGAGTTGGTTTCAATCCCCTTAGAGTTTATATAACTCTGTGCAGAGTGAAAGAAACATTCTGGTAATGTGAGAACATGGTTCCTTATGCTTTTTTTTTCCCCCCAAAATTGTTCCGTTTGTACGTTTGCCATATGCTGTAATGGAATTTGTTGTCACGACAAAGTATCCTCGATAACTGTTTAAACCTGTCTCGGCGATCCCTCATTGTACGCCCTATGTCACGTGACACAGCTGTCAGTGCTTAAGGAGTGTTTCTCACTTCCTGACCCAGCTGTTGTGTCATGTCAGATGGGTTTGAGTGTGAGCGCACGTTTTAATCACTGCAGCGGCCTTCTTGTGCCTTTTGAGTTGATGTCACAGTGTTGGTGTCACCCACCAAGGTCAAGTTTCCCGCTCTTAGCAACCTTGGTAAGAGATGTGAAGGCACTTGAGAAAACATTTGTGGCAGTATTCTTTTTTTTTTTTTTACTCTATTTAATTTTTCTCTCTGCGATTCCAAAATTTAAATGCATGCTGGACTGTTCTGGCATGTCATGAAGGTCCTTATGATATTTCATATCCAATAAATTGTGTGGACATTTTTATTGAAGGCTAATTAGACTGCAGTTAATGCCCCAGTATTGTCCTATATATTTAGTTTTGCACGCCCTGCAGTGGAGGGCAAGGATGGGATGAGGGAGGTTATCCAGGAGAAAGGTGGCTGCGTATATGTCGCTTCCCTTTAAGTGGATGGGCTATCCCCAGACAGTAGAGGGCTTTGGGCTGCTGGCTCATTACCTTTCCACATATTTGAATTATGGGCCATTCGGATAATGTATAGGGCTACTGGTTTAGGCTAAATCAACTGGCAAGTAGTATAATAATTATTTCATATAAACTTGCATCTATGATGATTTAACCCACAATGTAGTTTTAGAGTATTTAGAGCCCAAATAGTTCTGTGTGTCTGTGTGTATCTGTGTGCGCATGTGAGCGTGCAGCACTTACCATGCCAATATTATGATGATCCAGCTTAGTTTACAAAGTTTACTTGATTTAGTTCCTGACTTTACATGTCCTACATGTATGTCTCCCACAGAGCAGCTAATAACATCCCCTGTCACCATGGACCACCATAACCAGTCTCCTGCTCAGCTACTGAATGCAGTTCACCATGGAGCAATGAGCAGTTGTATGATTCAGGATATGGTCGCCCATGATGCCAGGGAAGCGGCGTGAATGTAGGGCTATGGCTGTCCCGGCCGGAGCCCGCTTTAATGACAGGCCCGCCGTGCTTCCCTAGTCGTCCTTAACTTGGCAGCCTTTGATGATGAACCACATGTGCACGGAACCCTTTTAATGTCTCACATACTATGTGCTGAGAGCGCGAGCGGATGACAGCCGACACGGAGTCTGGAATTCTGTACAGCAAGCCATCCGGTCAGTGTCCTTCAGCCCCAAAACCCCACTTCCATGCTCACGACGGATGGACAGCTGTCTGAAGGCGGTGCTGCCTTTTACATGCCCGCTGTGATTTGTGTCTTTGAGTTTTCCAATAAATAATAAAAAATGTTTTTTGCCTTTTTATTGACTTGTTTGCTTTCTGAGACCCAGCTATTATACATATTGAAATGATTCCTCTTCCCCACCTGCCATCTCATGACAAATACACATTGAACAAAATGGTAGAGGTATACAAAATGTCTGTCAGCTGGTCATTTGTTGTGACCTCGGACGCTAATAAAGGTTAATGATGACACAGAACGGTCCTCTTCTATTTCTAGACTAGTTTTATAATTAGATTTTTTTTCTTGAATTAAGATGCCTTTGAACTGAGGATTTTTCACCTCTAAAATGGCGATAATCACTCTTTCATAAAGTGGGTGCAGCTACTATGATGTCAGTCTAATCGCAGGCTGCCCATTGGGTTCAAATATGCAGCGATCATGTAGAATTCTATCCACAATTTTCCATCAGCATCCTCTACGAGGCTTCTTGTGTAGACTTATATGCTACTTACCACTGGTGTGAATTTGACGCTATCTGCCAAATCAGTGAAAAGCCTTGTCTTGCGTTCCTCTTATACCACTGTAATGTAAGCAAAGTGCCATTTTTGGCTTCTTTACTGGCTGCTGTTTCTGCTAACTTTAAGAAAATCTAAAACCTCATCCGCTATTGTGTTTCTCTCTGGCTCAGATTTTTTAATTTAATAGACTGCAACTGAGCTTAAAATGAAAATGGGCAGTTGAAAGGTTATGAGATTATTCATTGTATGGTCCGTGCTGCTTTTATCTAACGCTATTGTACAGCAAGAGAAAAACGGTGAATAGACTGATTAACAGTTAAAATCAACATGATGTCAAAATTTTTCCTGGATACTTCTGCGTGCTGCAATTTCTTGCAATACCCAGAGTCATCTGTAAATATACTAAATCCCTGAAGATTCAGCTGGAGGTACATACACAATAGTGTGCACCTTTTATTTAATACTGATTCCATTGTGAATTTAGTCAATAATCACCCAAAAGCAACAAACATAGATTTAATAATTGAGCTTCTTCAAATTTATTCAGAATAAACTGACATTGCAAGGTTGTAATAGTCTGCTTTGCTTGACAGAGTTGATAAGAGAATTAACAAAATGTCTTTGTCTTGGGTATATAGGTATAGGACAGGATTGTCCTAGCTAAGGCAGACTTCTTATCGCAGGCTTCGTTTTTTGGATCAGGTCAGGGCTGTAAGCTGGAGGATGGGGCTCACAGGACCCCAGAGTGCTTGGCACAACCATGGACCGAGGGGGGAACCACATGGTTAGATCAAGCACAATGGGGTCCCGGGCAACCGGGGTGAGAGCCTGGGAAGCCGCCAGAATCTCTGTAGTAAGCAGGCAAATAGGCTTGATCACAGATCCCCACACCCCACCCCACCCTGAGGTCCCCATACACTCAGCGAGGCAGTCTATCTCACTAAGACTACTCAACACGTCAATGCCAAACAATTATACGGCACATTCACATAGACCATCGACCATAGAGCAAATGGACGTCAGGGTACATGAACACAAATCTCTGTGAATTAATACAGAGTCCCTACGCATACTTGTCTGGTGATCACGTCTCCGCCAATCTAATCTTGGCTAAGAGTGCGACTCCATTTTTCTGGTTACCAAACCTTTAAACCTCCCCTTTTCAGTTCTTCCCCAAGTTGGTTCAAGGTAGTCTAGTTGCAGGTCTTCGTCGAACTTACTGCTCAGTGTTGAAGAAGTCGACCCAAAGCTCAACGCCAAAATGGTGGCAGCAGCAGAGGGGCGAAGGGCGGCTTCAGCGATTCGTGTGCGATGAGGGAGCGGATGAGTTGCTGTCCTTCTGAGCCGATCGAATTGGGTGGGGAGGGAGGCGGCGCATAACGTATGATGCAGAGGTGAGCAACTCAGAGACAAAAGGATTTGGCCCAAGTCATATCCACTGCGGAAAAATGTGGACTCCGCCTCCTTATGCGTAGGAACCCTACCTAGCTCCGCCCCCTCCGCATCGCATCGCTGTCATTGCTAAACTACATCATATCTGAAAAGCAGATTTCTTTAAAATAAACTGCCAACAGCTTGAGTTACAGAACAACAGCTAAAACTTGAATCTATAGAAATCTGGTTGACTGAATTTTTCCCTCTTCTAGGAGCTGCGTTCATTCAGTCGTTGTTATTCGCATAGGATGAGGTTGACACTTTGACATCAGTCTGTTCTTGAGCCAATAAAGGTACTGAAGACTGGATAGGCTGATGTTGTCTTTCGTTATCATTCTATTGAGTCCATCACGCCCAGACTCACAGAGTGGACCTTGGCTGAATGGCCAATGGGCTCCTAACGAAATTGGGTCTGACAAAATGGACATGACTGATGGACAGTAAATCAACGACAAGCCCCCCACTCTCCCCCACCAACTCCTAAGAGGATTTAGAGAATTGAATAACATATTATGGTCCCCCTTTCCCAATCCCCCGTGGGCTGTTTTAGACTGGGTCTTGGGGGTTTGGTTGGCAATGGACAGTGACATGACCCTCAGTATGAAGACAAAGACGACGGTAGCTAGCGGGCAAACAGAGAGAACATGCAGGCAGACAACCACATCATAGGGCTTAGCCAAAAAGGACACATGGATGGGGAGATTGAATGGTAGATGAGTGTGAATTCACAGAATATCATTGCTCATCAGGTCTCATCAGATTCATGCAATATCCTCCAATTCTCCCTACCTGTCCACTGGTTGGTCCGTTGGAATGTCTGACTTTCTCACTTGCTTCTCCTCAGCTGTCGTCCTCTATAGTGTTTTAACCCAGCATTGACCCCATTTCCTCCTGCTACATTTATCCCTCTCCATCCCTCACCCATAACTCCCCATTCATTTGAACCTGTTCACTCTCAGTGGTTTAGACCGTCTTTGACAGTGGGGACACAACTTTGAAAATGTCTACATGAACACATTTTCCGAAGTCGCATCTATTGAATTCCCTCACCTCCTCTACGAAAGACACTATAATCGAACCAAGAAAAAGATCTTGAGTCAGTCAGGACGTCAAACCCTGAAGATTTGTAGCCTCATCTGCATGTAATTTCTCATCAATGTGCATCAGGAAATCAAGCCACTTTAAGTGTTTCTTACCTGAGTCACCAACCTACGTAGGCTTTCCAGATGTTGTCTCAAAGGTGGAAGGGGGCTTGTTCCCAGTGGTGGGGTGGACCCGCACCACAGGAAGCCCCAATCTGGGAGGCAGCCCGAGAGCTGCTGTGAACTCATGGGTTTGGATGTCGAGACTGAACTGAAAAGACTGTTCTAAGAGCATACCATGCACATCCCCCTCCCCCAAAGGTGGAGAGAGTTGCATTTTCTTTGGGAGGCATTTGGGGTGGGGTGAGGGGGTGCGTTTGCTACTGCACTTCATAAATATTAATACAACGTGTCCTCTCCCACAAAGGGGCAGGACTTTAATTTCATTAGGGGGGGGGGAAGCTCTTTACTCACTTAATGGCTTTTATTACTGCCTGGACCCAAACCGTTTCATTAGCTAAAGTGCTGCTATAATTCACAAGAGTAGAGGCAAAGTGGGTGGGGTGGGGTAGGGCGGGGTGAGGCGGTCTGCAGCACTCTTCCCATTGGCCGACTGAGGCTGGTCCAGATATGCAGGGCCGCTCCATCGGAAGCTGGGACCGCAGATTGCTGTACCCGTCTCCCTTTGTCCTGTCTAGAAGCCAAACGACTTTGGGACCTGTGTCCATCTCGCCGTGCTTCCGTGTCAGGACAGGGCTGTTGCACTGAAAACTGCAGGAATGTTTCTCCCTAAAGCCCCCACGCATGAACCAGGAGCACTGAACCTGATGAAAGTTCACCCTGGGCTTCTGAAGGCTATTGGGCTTTCCGTTGATCCTTGGGGGGGGGGGG
>JABFEB020000113.1:8044507-8056153 GCA_019775895.2 Stomatorhinus ivindoensis
CCTGTCCCCCCCCCCCCCCCCCCCCCCATTTTTAGTACAATGTCCCCAAATCAGCTTTTAGTAACGTGCAAGACATCAGACTCAGTTTCAGCCCCTTGTCAGGCCCAGTTCTCTCAGACATTTATAACACCAGATAAACCGTGATGCTACTTGCTCCGCCCCAATGCGGCGGTTCCTGCTCCGGTCCGGAGGGTGGTGGGATTTTGCTGGTTTTCACTGCAGTTGAACCATTAATTACTCAAGCTTGATTGGCCTGACTGCACAGAATGCAATTCGTTTTTCAGTCGCATGAAATAAGATTATTGCTAACTGAAAGAGGAAAAAAAAAAGAAAATATCAAAGGCATTTCTACATTTTTCATCTTTGCCCATTGCTGTGAATGAAGAGGAATAAATACTTTAATTTCTGACCAGAGTAGCTTATTAAATAATTGATAAACTAGCTAAAACGGGAAACAGAATTAGTTCTGTTATACTTGAATTTCACAAATGAAAAGTAAACAAATTTCACTACCGTCCTTTAAAATCTTCCATTAATGAAACAAGACCAGGATCCGCAGTCTGTTAAGCCTGATCTGAAACATGTGCTGCAATCAATTTATCTAAAAAAAATGTCAATCCAGGCTAAGTATGAGGAGTCAGGCTGCAGCAGGAAAAGGCAGGAATGTGAGAGCCCAGAGCTTCATGCTCTCCCAGCCAAGCTCATCAAGGAATCACCTACAGCCAGCAAAAAGCACACTGCAGTACTTAACATGCTGGCAACCATTTAGACACCCCCCAAAAAAAAACACCCAAATGACATCACAGCTGTAAAGTTGCTCCAAACACTTTGATCAGGCTCCTCCTCTGGTATCACCAAAATAGTAACAGTACTGTGCATGCATATAAGGAAATGCAATAACTCAGCTTGAGAATTTATTTTCCCCCTATATCAGGGGACATCAAGCATATGTATTCACATTCTGGCAAAGACCCAGTTAAACATGGACGACTGAGTTCGTTGGTGAGGTCCATCATTTTTAAAATCCGCCTCATAAAATATCCTTTACAAACATTTTAGGCATTGCTACCCGCGGGAAGGTATGTTGTAGATGATTACAGCAGCCAAAAATATATATATATATATATTTAAAAAAAAAAACTACACACTTAAACATGTTACCTCGAGCAGGATCGTCTCAGTGGAAATTAAGTGATGCACTTCGGAATAATGTTGTTATATTGCCTCTTAACATTACCACCCCCAAGACGTTTTTACCCTTATAGATTAGTGAGCCATACTTGCCAAAATGCATGTTCTAAACACAACTCTGCAGGCAAATGAAACGGTACGTAAAGAAAATGACAACACTGATGACGCCATTCGAACTTTGAGGGTTAAAGGGTCCATCCAGCCCCTCACCATATCTAAAGCTGTGGTGTGGGGGGTGGGGGGACAGGAAGGGATGTGGGGGTGTCTAAACGGTCCCTCTACTTCTTGACCAGCTGAATGACATCCTCATCCTCCAGGATGTGATCCTTCCCCACCTTCTGAGGGTTGTGCTTGACCGACGTGCCCCACACGAGGGCGCTGTGGAGGCAGAAAACTCTTATTTTACTCACTTGCCACGTCTTCATGAAACGGAGGGTTAGGCTGATTAGATGGAAAGATACCATTATATACCCCAAAGGGATCAGATATAGCACTTGGCAGGCATGCATGCAGCAGGCAGCATGGCAGCTAAGGAACTCATCTTAACTGCTCACCTTAAACAGTCAAGTACTTATATTGAATTGATCCAAGTCTATTCATTGAGATCTATAAATACTACATCAAGCTGCATAAACTGAAGATAATTTTAAATAGCAATTATGGTCTTGAACGCCGCAGTCACTCTATGCAGACTGTAAGCCATGCAGGCACGATGGAGATGCTCACTATTTGAACTCTTTGATGAGGTTCTTGTGGATCTTCATGCAGAAGTCCTCCACGGCTGTCCGTCCATCAGGAAGCACAACGGGGGCCGTGTAGTCTGGGAGCTGCCCTTTCGGCTTGGTGTAGCTGCAAGGAGATGCAGCATGTTCACGCCCAGCTGGCTTGTTTTAGAAAAAGTGCATGCAGTCGCAAAACGCCGCCCTGGCCTCAGAGATATACGATTGCCTTTTTTGGGCACATAGAACTGCCTGAAGTGGTCATAATATCATCTAGCGCTCAGTGACACGCAGAGCGGGCAGCTTACATGCGCACGAGGTGCAAGTAGTCCCAGATCTTCTCCAACAGGTCGTCGAAATTCCAGCGGTGGTGCGCCGAGATGGGCACGCAGTGCGGGACCTTGTAGATTATGTCCAGCTCCTCTATGGAGATCTGGTCGATCTTGTTCAGCACATAAATGCAGGGGATGTAAACCCTGGGTGGAACATAGGTGGGAGGGAATAGAAGAAAGGAAGACAGGAGGAGGGTGCAAGGAAAAAAGGAGGGGAGAAAGAAAAGGAAGGAAGGAATGTGATACTAGGTTGGAAAGGTTACATACATTACCTGAGGGATGGGCGATGTGCAAGCTTATTTGGGAAGGTAGGATCTGAAGGTCTGAGGTTTACCGGTTTCCCTCCACCACGTCGATGAGGTCATCGGCTGTGCAGTCGCTGCGGAGGGTGACGTCTGCATTGTGGATTTTGTACTCAGCCAGGATGCTCTTCACTGTCTCCAAGTCCAGTTCACTCTGGGAGCACTGAGTCACAGAGAAAGGTGGCGCCTTCAAACTCCGGCAGCGCTATCCCCCCAGCGGCCAGCAGGGGGCGAGGCGCCCCGCTCTGCTCACCGTGGCAGTGAAGTTGATCCCGCCCTTGTCCTTCTTCTTGAAGCCGATGTTCGGCGGCTTCTTATTCAGCCGGATCCCAAAGCCTTCCAGCTCGTGCTCGATCAGCTTCTTGTGTCCCAGGGGCTTCAGCACGTCCAGCACGATCAGGATCAGGTTGCAGGTTCGAGCCACTGTGCAGAAGAAGGTGGATGAACCCTAAAAATCCAACCCGGGCTACAGACCAATAAAATTACTCCATAAATAGTGGCCACAGTATGTAGCTCCTACCTGCTATGACCTGCCTCCCCCTGCCCTTTCCATCCTTGGCTCCCTCAATGATCCCTGGAAGATCCAGTAGCTGGTGAACAGAAAAACTGAACATAAATAAACTCACCACATTGTCCACTGTTTTCTCAGTGTTCCTGAGCCAGAGGTGGAGATTTCAGGTCCAGAGAGTATAAATCCAGACCAAAATCTTGTTTCATCCACCCAGTTGAGTATAATGAGCCACAATTGAAATAAAATTTTGGTCTGGATTTATACTCTCTGGACCTGAAATCTCCATTTCTGCGAGCAGAATGCTAACCTCGCTATCAAAAATTTGGCCCACTTCTTAAAAACCACAGAAATTGTAGATAATTCCACCTGTGTCACTAGGAAACATTCAACATATCAGTATTTAACAAACCTGATAAAGGTTAAAGTGTTCCCAAGCAAATCAACCAGGTCCCATACATTCACAAGGTGTCAGGATGATGAAGGAGGCTATTCAGTCAGATGGAGAAAGAGGCTAGGAAGATCCTGAACGTACCTGAATCTTAGCACCCTTGTAGCGGATGACCCCTGGCACGGTGGTGAGGGTGGTGAACTCGTAGGCTGCCACCTCAGAGTACACCCCTGCCAGGTTGCTGAGCAGAGTGGACTTTCCTACAGACGGGAACCCGACGAACCCGATGCGGGCGTCACCAGTCTTCGCCACGTCGAAACCTGGGGGAATGGCATGGCAACGTGGACGTGAGCGGCTCAACGCCACAAAACAGAGCGTCAGATCTCCTTGCTGTGTCTCCCCGGTGACGCCCACCTTCTCCGGCACCACCACCACTGCCACCTTTGGGTGTGATGAGCTCCCGCCGCAGCTTGGCCAAGCGAGCCTTCAGCAGCCCCAAGTGGTGAGCTGTGGCCTTGTTCTTCTGGGTCCGAGCCATCTGCAATACAGTCGAATGGGGCGTTAGTGAGGCAGGGCTCGGGACCGGGGCTCAAAATGCGCGCCCTCACTTGACAAAAGATCAGTCGTCGACAGTAAAATTAGGAGCTAAACAAAGTTCGGGTATTCACCTAAGTAACTAGTAATATACGCTAATGCTGGGAGTATGTGATATGCGATGCTACTTAAGTTTTCATTATACATGTCACGCTGTTTTATTATACATGTGCACATTTCTGTTAGCAGACACAAAGTTATAAGCCCTCATGATCATAATCTAATTCATGATCTAATGCTTGAAACAGTTTTCAAGTAGCTAATATCATACAACATCCACGAGAGCGCTAACCAGCAACGACTGGTAAATTCATCATATACATGTTTCGAATAAGTGAAATCTGACGATTCAGTCCAAAAACCTTTCAAATTAACTGAACGTGACAGAACTAACGAGGTGCACTTTCTACACGATGACGGACAGACTGTCTGACACAGTTAAATGATCCTGGTTCTGCCTATAGGGTTGATTCATTGATTTTCAGTACCTCGGACTCGATTTCCGCAATTTTGGCAAGCAAACTCATTTCGATCGCGTACGATTCGCACTAAAAAAATTCAGGTATTGAAAACAGCGCCTCCAATTCCAGACGTATCGCTTTTAAGTTACTGTTAGCTTTTTACAGACTGTTCCCATCACACTCCCAGCCGCAGCTCATGCTTTTCAGGCAGCCATCGGGTACGGCGAAATCACGCGAGAAGTCGGCAAATGGACAGCAGTGCTTTAATAAGTGCGCCCCCTTCGTTTCGGCGGTAAAATTGCAGACGCGCGTTCTCACGTTGAGGTTTAACAGACTCATACGCCACATTCTCAGCACCGTAGGGGACTCTAGGCTTCTCTCCCACGGGGTGCAAGGTGAGAGAGCCCAACCAGCAGAGGTGGAAAGTTTAGGTCCAAAAAGTACAAATCCAGACCAAGGTTTATTTCAACAAACCAGTTAATTGTAAAGAGTCAGTCACACAGTACTCAGTTCGCTGATTGAAAGAAAACCTTAGTCTGGCTTTGAACTTTCTGGACCTGGATTTTCCACCTCTGCCAAACAGGAATCCACAGCCCCGTGTACAGAGAGAACCGAGGTCTGGATGTAAATTTAGAGTAACCAGGGGAGGGGCTCTATCAGTCATTTGGGCAAAAGTGCTATATAATTTCTATGTAATTAAATTTTCTTGAACTCAATATGTTCAAATAGAATTTACATCTATGGAATAGGGAGGGTCCACCCCTGATAAAATTACCTAAGCTCATCACTGATTTATATAATACGATTATTTTAAATACAAATATTTGACTAGTTATTAAGAATTCCAGTGCTTCATTTTAGCTTTACTGAATATTCATCGAGTAAAACCTGAAAGGCATGGAAGCTGGGGAAGCAGAGAAGGAGGGGAGGTTAAGGACAGTAATCAACATTTGTCTGCACCAGAAATTGATGTTCGGAAGTGATGCTGAACAAGACTGGAGTGCTTCAAAGGACAGTACAGTAATCACTCCTGCTTAGTCACAGACTTCAGATGATTCATCAATTGTGCAGTTTATCCATAAAGGAAGAGCAGAGTTATTATGTCTGATGTCTGATGGAGAATTGTACTGGGTGAGAAGAAGCATTTGGGGCTTATTGTCACAAAGATAAAACCGACGGTGATGGACTTCAGTAGTGACCTGTTACAATGTCATTTGTCATTTACACCAATGACAGGGTGGAGTGGAATAATGACTCTGAGGCAGTCAACAGGTGGCGAGGCAACTGTTTTTCTGGATGAGATTAACAGCAAAGGAAACTGCCACAAATCTTTCCTGTTATGTGCTAGAGAGTAAAGTCAAGCGGCTGAACAAACTAGTTCCATCACAAGAATGAACACAGACTCTTTGTTACTGGTGCTAGAGGTATGGTGTCCTAACTTTACACTCCATGATGAATAGCGAGGCCCATCCTCTCGACAGGGAGGTGGTGCAGTTGAGGAACAAGTCAACAGGTCAACCAAGGATGGCATCTTCAGTGCCCTGCACACTAATTCTCACTCATTTGGAACATCAGAAGTCATAAGTCAGAATGCTCTGTGGGGATGCCAGCTTCACTTTTAACATAATAATCACAGGCAAACTATTTTATAAACCTTTGGACATAGTCCAAAGCATATGTGCAAATGGATAATGGACCAATAACCCCAAGCAGTCAGGTTAGGAGCACGTCTTTCCTCTGCACTCACAATCAGTAACTGGCATACCTCAGGTCTGTGTGCGCAGCATTTGAACAAGGTATGTGGATAATACTACTGTAGTAGGTCTGATCTCAGATTATGAGACAGGCGTCAGAGGAAGTACAGAATCTAACAGTTTTACTCATAATCAAGGTTAAACAAAAATAACTATTGAGTTCAGATGACAATATGCTTTAAAAAATACACACCGATTTTGAGACCAGTTGGAGAGAGTCCCCAAGTTCAAATTCCTGGGGGTCCACACTACCTGTATCACAGGGATTAGTAATATTGGTTTGTGCCCGAGTGTGTGGAATATGCAATGTTCAACTGTTACCACTAGAGGTAGCTAGTATTCAACTCATTAAAAAAATGTTTTGCTTATTAGGGTTTGTGACCTTGACCAAGAAATTGGTAGATGATTGAATGGATGGATGTGAGGGGACTCGATTGGTAACACCCATGTGCGCAGCAGGCAAATAAAAACCAAAATTAGAGTAAGTATTCACCCATGGAAACATATCTAGTAAGAATGATGACCAAAAATGCATAAATTGCACCAACATTATGTTTTTATCATGATAATGTGCGAGAGCAGATGTCACCCAGTAAATGGCAAAGCTCAAGGGGCAGAATATGGTGGGTCTGAGAATATTCTTCCTACAAATGACCACCCTCTGCTCTTTGGTTCTTCTAGGTACATCAGCTTCGTCATGCAGTTAAGATTTAGTACCTTGGCTGTGATACAGTAACCACTTACTGTCTCTGCCAGTCAAACAGTGAGCAAATAAGTAGGAGGCTGATACAAAGGGTCATTCAACACAGAAGTCACAGCTGGATACAATGACTCAAGCAATATCTCTCCTGGTAAGTGACACCACACTTAAAATTCTCTTCGGTGCTTTCTGTAGTTAGGTTTCGAATCTGTGAGACCTACTGGGTCAGATGACCCTGTCCGCTTGGCTGTAACTCTATAAGCATTGCTGTGAATTTTGTGGTTCTGTGCAGGTCAGAAGCCCGAGGTTTATCATTGCCACCCTGATTCTTGGCACTGGTGGAACATTCCAGTATGGATTTCACATATCTGTGCTCAACTCACCATCGCCAGTGAGTCGCCCCGTTCTGGTTACTTTCTATCAGATTGAGGTCCAGTTGATGGAAGTGGTTCTGGTGGCGATGGGCTGTGTTGCTCATTATGTTTGAGCGAGGACTGTTAGGTTAGGGTGAGTCAGCATGCAGGTGGTTTGGTGTGAGGTTCTGGCCAGTGGGACAGACAGGAGCTCGTTTACCCCACACGGCTAGAGGTAAGTTGCCTTGTGAAAAGAGAGCACAGCTGGCAGTGGAGCGACAGCACGTCCGCTGATCCTTAATGGATATTGAGGTGTGAAAAGCAGGATAGAAGAATGTGAATGTGTTGAATTGCTCAGAAGTACAACTGCAGTTTCTTCGTGATGGTGTAACCTGTGCATGGCTATTACATCATTAACCCCCTCCTCATGTGACACTCTTTCGGGTCACTTGATCTTGTTTTTTATATGTGCGAAAAGTTAAATTTTGCTGAAGTGAGTTAGCTAGGCGGGGGCAGTGACAGAGGGAGAGAGATAATGAGTCACAAATTCCTTGGTGACACAAGAGTTCTGTGATTTCTCTAATATCTTAATAAATACAACACAATTACATTTGGGTCTTGGCTGTGGTTATCTTACCTGACTAAATCTTAATCTCATAAGGCCCTTTTAGGTAAAACTGAGGAAACTCCCGTGTCTTCCCAGTAGCTGTTCAAGTGCTACCGAATGAAACCTGTCTTTAATATTAAGTTTGCCTCATTAGTCAAGAAAGCTTATGCTTCCCGACTCAGAAACGGCACATGACCAGCGTGACAGTTGCAGGAATTGATGATGCGAACTCACCCATGTCTATGGTGTAGTTCATTAAGGAGCTGGTCAACAAAACGTGCACTGAGCGCTACAACCTCTCCCTGAAGCCCTGGGTTTTGAGCTTCATCTGGTCTTTCATTGTCTCCATCTACTGCATCGGGGGAATCCTAGGATCTTTGTTTGCTGGACGGTTGGCTCATGTTTATGGAAGGTGAGTGCTGGTACGATCAATTTTGAGATGTGGTCCAATCAGAGCACCATCTGTTCCGGATGTTAAGGAAATGAACTTAGACCAAACAGTTACCAGTCTCAGTAGGTGAAACTAATGTTGTGACCTTTGAGTCAGATACAAAAACCTCATTCAGTAACCAACTAGTTATGTAACTGCATATCTATCAGGAAGATATTGTCAGACACACGCTAATATTTCTGTTAGGGTAGTTTCTTTTACAAGCCCCCTGTGAATTAACCTTAATGCTAAAGTGATGTTAGAAAAATTGATTTACTAAGAAAACAGAAGTAAAATCCGCTACATGAGGGTTTCAATGCTAGCATTTTGCTGTTATTGTGAGTACAAGTATTTTGGTCCATTGGATTAGAACGAGTCTAGGTACAATTTTAAAACTGGTAGGTTCCACTAAAACCTGTGTATTAAAACTGCACTAAGACCCTGCTCTTCTCACTGCTTTCCTAGAAAGAAGCCCCTGCTCTTCAACAACATATTAGCCTTAAGTGGGGCCACCATGATGCTCCTGAGCAGGGTTGCAGATTCCTTCGAGATGATCATGATCGGGCGACTCCTCTATGGTATCAATTCAGGTTGGTGTCCACAGAGATAAAAGCCACATAAGCAGTCAATTACAGCCTGTGAGGAGAACCTGCAACCTTACTGGGTAAACATAATGGAAGATGGATGGATGATAGTCTAGTTAAGGTTCTGGAATCAATCGAGCATTTGGCACAAAATGCGAATTTGGCACACGCCAAAAATCCTGATGGCAAACAAAAGCCACCCCTTCACTTGAACGGCTTGTCTTTAGAAACTCGAACATCCACAGGAGACCCCAATGAATGTGTGTATATTTACATGCAAGTCTCGAAGGCATCGGATGCTCTCTGTAAGATCATTGGTACTCCCAAGAGGAAAAACTGGTAGAAAATGATTGCTATACAATTTATAGCAGGGGTGTCCAACTCTGGTCCTGGAGAGCTACTATCCAGTAGGTTTTCTATCCTACCCGGCTTCTAATGAGCCACACCTGTCTTTGGGTAAATACCAGGAGCAGGTGCGGCTCATCAGAAGCCAGGTAGGATAGAAAACCTACTGGATAGTAGCTCTCCAGGACCGGAGTTGGAGACCCATGATTTATAGTAACTTAGTATGGTATAGGGTTTAGTGTTTAACCCTTCCAGCACAATGTATCAGAGAAATTGGAACAACAGCAATGAAGCAATGAACAATTTTAGTCTTTATTATATTACATGTGAAATTTCCCACTCTCTTTCCCACTGAAGAGACGCTTTGATGTAGGATTCCGCTAAAGTTGAGGTTTTCTTCTTTACAAATGCTCTACCCAAAGGATTTGGCCTGATAGTTCATACATTGTACGTGGTGGAGTGTGCGCCCAGGATGATGCGTGGCATAGCGGGTGTGTCTATCGCCACTTTCGTTGCCTTGGGGAAGTTCTCTGGACAACTGCTGGGACTTAGGTGAGACGCCAAGGCATTTGCCAGAGTTAGCTTAGCATTAGTAATAGCTTAGCATTAAGATGGGAGCATTTAGCTATTATCTTAGCATATGTCAATTCTACCGTGCACTGACTTATTTAAACACCAGTTGCATGCATTAGCTGCTGAAGTCTTTGAAGAGGACTTGACTTGCATGTGATGGGGCTGCCCTTGTTTGCAGGGAGCTGCTGGGCTCAGAGGACTGGTGGCCCTGGCTGCTGGCCTTCTCTGGCTTCATGGGCATCTTGCAGCTGCTCACCCTGCCATTCCTCCCAGAGTCTCCGCACTTCCTGCTGCTGGACCGGGGGGACCGGCCCGGCTGTGAGAAGGGTAAGGTCCTATGTGTCGCTGTCATTTTTGATGATGAAGTCCATTTCCAAATGAAAGGTTAGAATGGACCAGCTACATGAGCATTACCACACTACAGCAATCAAAACTACTGGTTCGGGAAGATCACTCCAGCTGTCTCTCATTTGTTCTCTCATCAACCTTGTATAGTATGTAAAGTGTGTCCCAGTCCTGTGTTCCCCAGTCCTGTCATTGATGTCATTCCGTCGTGTTGCCTGTGCCCCTCCTCACTCCCTCCTCCCATTTGGTTCCTCCAAGATCACATGCATTTCCAGTTGTTATTTTGTGTTTAATAAAACCCCTTTTTGTTTGCCATCACCCCTGCTCCCATGTCCTTCAGTCCGCCCGACCCAACATTATTATTATTGCTGTGACTTTGCTTAATGTAGACTTTTATCCAAACTATTTTCAGCTCTTTACGCACTTAGGAAACCTGTTAAGGTATGCAGGTTAGATAAATTTCAAGGTGATATGGATCATCAATGATGTGGTTTTGCCCCCTGTCACCACAGCTATGCAGCAGCTGTGGGGAAAAGGAGACCACACCTCAGAGATCGAGGAAATACTGCTACAGAGAGCAGCTCTCCAGGGGGTGCGGTACCGGTCTGTGTGGGAGCTGATCCGTGACCGGACTGTACGCTGGCAGCTGCTGACTGTCATGGTCACTTGCAGTGTCCTCCAGTTCTGCGGGATCAATGCAGTGAGTATCAATCAATCAACTAACTACCCAATCAACCAATCAGTCAACCAGCCAATATATCAATAAATCAACTTATCAATCAATCAATTATATTAATACTAATTAAGATGTGGCTTGCACACATTTTGTCACACATACAATCAAATTTCAGTTCTTCACCAGAGAGATATTGCAAACAAACTGATTTGGATTCATTTCATTTATGTAAGACAACAGCTGATGAATGCTGGCTACCTCAGAGCTCTGCTTAGACAAAACCCAGTGCACCATCAAACCCTGTTTCCTTGACACTGTCAATCAAAGGATGCTGCCCTCCAGGCCAAAGCTGTCGTGTCCCCCACCCCAGGTCTACATGTACGCCTTGGACGTCTTCCGCACTGCGGGGATTCCCTCTCACCAGCTGCAGTACGCCACCCTGGGAACAGGCCTCTGTGAGATTGCCATCTCTCTGACTTGCGTGAGCCTCTGTCTTTGTTTGTTTTCTTAGCTGTCACTTGTTGGGACTGCTTGATGGGTCAGGATCTTTAAAAGCAAAAAAAAATGTTAGCCATATTGAAAGATTGAAACATAAGATTAAAATAAATATTCCACAATCCTATCAATGTTTAGTACACCCTTGTGCAAATTAAATGAAAACAAGTATGTAGGCACAGTGCCTTCTCTTTCGATCCACCCAGCTCTAACTCCACCCGACCAGGCCTGCCAGTCCATGGGCACAGTGCCTTCTCTTTCGATCCACCCAGCTCTAACTCCACCC
>JABFEB020000113.1:8099864-8118123 GCA_019775895.2 Stomatorhinus ivindoensis
GAGAGGCTATGCATTTTGTAACGAGAGGCTATGCATTTTGTAACGAGAGGCTATGCATTTTGTAATGAGAGGCTATGCATTTTGTTAATCTTGCGTCTGACCAATGATGTGGTTTTGTGACATGAAAGATGTTGTCCTGTGATGTAATTTTTTGGGCAAATACCAAGCACTGGAAGCACTAGGCGAACTGGGAGAACTGGAAGGACTGTATGCAGGAATGCAGAGAGTTCGGAACGGACGTTCACCGGCTCATTGACACGCTTGCAGAAGATGCCCAACAGGAAGACGGCGGCGATGGGCGGGCCGAGGTAGCTGGTGATGGACTGGATATAGTCAAATAGCTGACCGCTCTGTGCCGTCTGGACGATGGGGATCCAGGCAATGCTGACAGCAATCAGGCCTAAGATAAAAACCCTGTGCAAACAGCAGGTGGCGCACTGGTTAGAGACCTAGATTTACTTGGGGAAAAAACTTTGAGCACCTTCCAGTCAATAGAGTAAATGGATTAAGGTCAATTTGTAAGCTAGTGAAACAATCTACTTCAAAGCAAAATAATACAAAGACGATCCTGAGATTAATTACGTCCAGAGTTGATTAGCTAATTACACCTATTGACACTTCTGTCTACCTCTGGTTCACCTTCAGAGGTTCACGCCACCCCCACATGGGTAAGTTACCTGCCAGCGATCATAAGCTCCTTCTCGGAGGCAGACGGGCGGATTTTGGTGTAGATGTCCATGGTGAAGAGCGTGCTAGCGCTGTTAAAGATGGAGGTGAGTGAGCTCATGAGGGACGCCAGCATGACTGACAGCATCAGTCCCCTTAGGCCTGTGGGGGGGATGAGGGGTGGAGAATTAAGGAAGGAAGCGAGAGGCCAGTAAATGAGGTGCTGAAGTAACAATAGCAGCTGTTCTATTTTATGTTGGGCTTTAACCTCTTTGATCTGTTATTTTTACAGTGTAAATGATTTTTTTGAAGAGGCCATGTAAGACACTACATACTCTTGCTGAGCTAAGGAGTGTGTGATTTCCAAGAAGATGCCATCCATTGCGTGCGATTAGCCAGCAAAACAACCGGCGCTTCCGTTTTTATTGTTACCCGTTGCCGTGTGAACTAAGTCACTTCCCTCTGCAAACACGGCGTGTGGACGCTGCCAGACAGCGCACCTAACGTCAGCATGGGGGGGGCGTTAGAGCACAGTATGCACTACACAATAACTCAGGCTCCGAGGTGGGTGAGGGTATTTCGTCCGTCGTTCAGATCTCGCCACAAGCCCCATCTCAGGGTGTCTCATGCTCCAGGCCACCATAAGTTGGCCATGGGTTCAGCCTCCCGTGACGTCTTGCAGAAGTTGCAGTGATATTTTTCGAGCCTGGATGTCAGTGAATCGACTGAACAGCCTCCGAAATTTGGCAGACTGCCTGACCCAGTGGAGACTTTCAGGCATGTGGCTGTAACTGGCTAGGTCGGCGCGCATAAACAGTTACTGGGCAGTTTACCAAACACGGTAGTCCAAATTCTACACAATGTTCTCTCTGGTCAAAACAGGCGTGGAAAAACAGGGGAGATGGGCATTTATGAGATGGGCAGAAATCCTGCAGAAATATTTGTGGACATCTGAGAACTCTTAATAGGATTTAAAACCCTTGCTGCAGAAGCTCCAAGAAAATACATTTAGAAGGTACATTTGTCTGTTGTATCTGGAGGCAGAATATTTCTTTTGATGAGATCTTGTTGCAGTCTTGTTGTCTCGAAACAGAAGTATTTCTACACATCTGATCCTTATTGAGTTCCTAGAATTTAGGTTTCTGAAGCTGTATGCCCATGTGACACTCAGTTACTCCTGCTCAGTTTCCACTGAAGGGATGCTCCCCACAGTGGGTGGGATTTACTACATGCTTACTTGGCAAATCTTCATTTCAGTGCTTGATTTGTCCATTTAATGGAAACATGCCCCCTATTGGCCAGAGGACTCCCAGTCACTGGTGGCCAACTTGTGCTGAGTTAAGCCCGTACCGTTCGGCATGAGGTCCACTACCATCTTGGGGTAGGCGATGTTGGTGCAGCCCACACTCGTGCCACAGTAGGCCTGACACTTGTCCGGCTCGATGCAGGCAACCACATCTGCAGGTGAGAGAGTCATACATAAAAGACAGGGACTGGAGACCTGCTCAATCTGCCAGATCTCACCCCAGCAAACAGGTCACTGACATGGACAGAAGAATGACACGAGGCTGTTGTCCATGACGATGCGAGTCACGGTATCATGACACTGCTGGCGCGCAGTGCACATGACCGCAGACATACAGACAACCCCCAGCCCGCCCCCTCCGGCCACTGACCTGTGTACAAGATGCGGCTGATCATGCCAGGGAAGACCATGAGGAACATGGGGAGCAGCTTCAGGTAGCCACACAGGATGCAGCCGGCCTTGACGTGAGACATGTTCTTTGCAGACAGACAGCGCTGCACGATCACCTGTGTGTGTGTATGTGTGTGTGTGTGTGTGTGGGGGGAGGGGGGGTCAGACATGGTAGGGGACATTAAAAACAGTACCCATAGCAGCATGCCCTTGTTAGTCATCTCGCTTTGATGTGCTCTACAGAGGGGTGATTCACACACGTGTCCTGATACATGTCTCATGCTAGAGGCTCGCACCGTGCTCCTGTGCAGTCAGTACCTGGTCCGTGCACCAGTACCAGGTGGCCAGGATGGTGAGGCCGAAGACCAGGCCGGGCCAGGGCATGTCGCCAGTGATGGGGTCCCGGAAGATGTGGAAGGCGTCTGGGCGGGGCGTGTAGCAGGCCTCGCTGATGTTGGCGCTGACGTTGGCGGGGATGGAGGTCATGTACTTGTTATAAAAGCTGTTATAGCCCCCCACTTTATCAAAGGCTGCAGAGAGTAGATTTGGGGAGAGGAGGTATTATTCAGTGGTGGTGGTGGAGGAGGCTTAATGGGAGGAGCAAAAAGAGGAGGTGTGAGGGAGCAGTGACAAAAAAGCTTAACGCACCATATCCCATTAGGATGAAGGAGCCGATGACCATGATGATGGTCTGCAGGGTGTCGGTGTAGATCACCGCTGCCAGACCACCTGAGCAACAGGAAACGTCACACGCGTCACAAACGGCGTTGGTACTGGGGTACACCCAGTGCAGAGGCAGATACAACAGATGCAGTTACCCACAGCAGGAAACAGCCAGTCAGGAAACAGTCTGTCATTCTCACAGAGAACAGCTACACACAGGGTCAGCAGGGACATGTACACCCTGGCAGATTCAGGGAGCCCAGCACTTAACAGGGGCCCACACTGCATTACCGAAGCCCCACACTCTGTTACAGGAGTCCCACACTGCAATACCGAAGCCCCACACTGTGTTACAGGAGTCCCACACTGCAATACCGAAGCCCCACACTGTGTTACAGGAGTCCCACACTGCGTTTTAGTCCCGGCAAGCCCCACAATGTGTTACAGAAGCCACTCATTGTATTATAGTCCCAAACTGTGTTTCAGAAGCTCCACACCGATATATAAAAGCTCTAAACTGCGGTACAGTCCCAGGAAGGCCCACACTGCATTACAAAAGTCTTAGACTGCAGTACAGTCCTGGGAAGTCCCACACTGTGTTTCAGAAGCCCTACACTGCATTACAGAAACCCCACACTGCAGTACAGTCCCGGGCAGCCCTACACTGCATTGTAGAAGCCTTACATTGCATTTCCGAAGCCCCACACTGAGTTATAGCCCCAGGAGTAAATCTCCAGATTAACTGCAGAGCTGACTGCAGATCACATGGACTTTAATCATACTCATTCACTCTTTTGTTGATAAGCAAGTCACGCTTTCACAAGGCTTTTTTGTAAGGATGCTGCTTCCTGCACGTGAACACACGGCTCTGAGGACTGTTTCTCAGGCACACTCAGGTTTTATTGAGGGCTCAGTTGTAACCAGAACATTATTGCTGTGCATAAGTTAATTAATACAGTGAGAACAACTGACTTGTCTTCAAAGTCTTTGAAGGGGAAACCAGAACTCAGGCACTCCAGAGGTATAAAAGACTGGATCTATATTTACCCATAGACATCATATATAAAAACTGAGAATCTGCTCATCTTAACAGACCCCTGTGACTCAGAATAAGCAGATGGAAGGTGAATTTATAGGTAGATGGATGGATGGACTGCATTATAATGCAAATAGTCCAGATGTACAGTACATACACAGAGAAAGACAAATAAAGATGCAAAAAAAGGTATGTGATTGTGGGTAGATCATGTGACCTGTGACCGTGTAGAGGGCAGTGATCAGCAGCAGCAGGACCACGGCGAGATAGATGTTCAGGTGCAGGGCCTGGTTGATGAATATGGCTCCGGAAAACATGTCTGCCTGAGGGGGTTGAGATGGAAGGGACACATTAGCCTGGGAGACGTCAGACAGCATGGGAAGTGATGGGCTTTCACAGGAGATCACTGGAATGCCAGGAGAAGTCCATTAAGCTCTGGAACACCAGATCCACTTTAAAAACATCTCAAGCTCAGCGGTACAGACTAAGCAACATAATGGAGGAACATTTGACAGACAGTGGAGAAAAACCAGGGCTGTATCAAGCAGCAAAGACAGGGATGAAGTTCCTGCTGAAAAATCTGACATTTTGACGCATCATTAAGGGTTCAGTTTCCATGGCTTCTAAAGGCTCCACTTCAAACCAAGCTGCTCTAGTTTGTAGCTGCACCAGGGACCCAGTTGGACTCACAGAGATCTTCGTGAAGATGTAGAGCAGCAGGGACAGCACAGAGAGATAGATCCGAATGCGCTGTCCGCCGAACCGCTTCTTCAGGTACTCTGGCATGGTGACCACCTGCATGTGCAGCAGAACGATTCTTTAAAGCGTGGAAGAGTGCACAGGCACGCGAGGGGAAACATGCTTGGGTGCGGGGAATTGCAGAAGGAGAGGTGTAAGGACGCAAACCTGGGATACCAGAGGGAGATCGGGCATACAGCCAAACACCCAGACTCACCCCAGCCTTGATGTAAATGGGCACAAAGAGCCAACCCAGGATGATCACCACGATGAGAGCCTGCAGCACACACACGTCACACGTGCTCAGTCACTCAACACCACAAACACTACCTACATATCCTCCCACTGCTAGTCAAGGAAAGCTAACGTGACACACTTTAATGACCCAGACTGCAAATATTTCTGCTTAATACCACTCTAGTCGCTCTAGATAAGGGCATCAATATGAATGAAAATGAATAAATGAATGAATGACTGAATGACCGAAAAAGTGGAAGAATGAATGAATGAACTGATGAGTAAAACTTGACCAGTGATCAAAAGGTTTTGGATCATACAACACTTGACTTGAATGTGAAATGTTAATGTTGGCATCTGACATTACAAAGCAATGATTTTCAGCAGTAATTATACTGAAAAATATGGTGGTAAACAGAGGTGGAAAGCTCAGAAAGCGTGTGTCACAGTCCACGGGGAAGTCGTGAAGACGAACAAAAGGGCTCTATTAACTCCAAAATACGCATAACGTCATGACACTACAGTAACACTACAATGACCGGACTGGGAAAATGACATGGACTTAATACACAGGACTAATGACAACAATCAAAAACAACAGTGAAACACTGGGAATCCACATGAGGTTAACGAGGGGGGCGTGGCACAAGAGGATTAGCACGATCGGGGTGGGACTGCAGACCAAGATTTTGTTTCCACCAGCCAGCTGAGTTCTCTGCGACTGTGACTTTATACTGATCTGGCTGGTTGAAAGTCTTGTTCTGGTTCTGAATTTGCACTTCCTGACCCTGACCTTTCCACCTCTGGTAGGACATGATGTAGAAGAACATGGCAGTTGGCACTCACGTTCCACTCGAAGCCCCCGATGGCAATGCCCGCCGCAGCGCCTGTTCCAGCCAGTCCCACAAAGTGCCCGGATCCGATGTTGCTGGCGAAGAGTGATGCCCCGATCTGAGGAATTAGAGAGGGTCATCACGTGTCCTATTGCAATTAAATACATCATTGTAACAGCACCCCCTTAACCTCAGTGCAAATTGTACAAAACACTACAACAAGCCTGGTGTAGCTGGGCACCCCTATTCCAAATACAATAAATAATGCGCGGAAGCTCATACAAGGACTATTCTTGCCCTCTGAGAGAACAACATTACAAACCGCCAGGTATTTAACCTGAGAGGAGCTGAATTGCATAAGTTTAGATCTGAGTTTAGTCAACATAACATAAGGAGACATGTGCTGCAAATGCAGTTTGATTATACAAGCAATACATTTCCCAGAAGTTGTTAATACCCATAGAGAAATATGGTTCAGTGGAGCCCTGTTCATTCCCGACCATGCGATAAGGGATCGGAGCGATAAGGGATCGGAGATGTCTGCATCTTAGCCTCATAGCGACTGTCCCTTAGCATCAGGGCTGGAACTGTGATCACGTGGAGGTGGACTGCAAGTTCAACGGAGGCCCCAGTGGGGGGGTGTGGACTGTCAAACTCAGGCCTATTACCTGCGTCCGGAGGGGGGAGGGGGCATTCTCTGAGATTTAGGAGGTTTTTTCCTTTTGGTTGTAGTGCGGAGGCATAACTTCTTCATGAATCTAATCTCAGTGACTGGTTGATCCTGCCCTTGTCCCTGATCCTGTCAATGTGGCATTTTTTATTGCAATTTATTGACGTCAGAGGAAACTTCCATGTCAGGTAACCTCCATTCTTCGGAATGGGCGTCACTGCTGATGTTCACTTTTCGATTATGTGCAATTATTTAGACTGGAATTACCGTGAATATTTTATAATCAGCATTTGAACGTCTTCTAGCTAAGGTTCGGTTGTAAAAAAATGACTCCAGGCTGATAAAAAGCAGGCATTTATGACACTTGGTAAGTGTTTTACACAATCATCGTTAACTATTAATAGATGAAGGTGAACACCCCATCTTTATGGTAAGCTCCTGGGTGAGTTAACAGTCACCGACTGGGATTATGAATTTGTGACTAATATGTAAATATATATTAAACACATGCAGTTTTAGTTGTTACAAACTAGAAATTCTGCCCAAAATGTACGATGCTGATCACATTAGACTATGCTACAAGCTTGCTGCCTGTTGCCTTGTTTGGAGATTGGTTCAGAGCAGGGTCATGTGATTGAGCAGCTGGCAGGGGCCCAATGCCAGAGCAGAGTGCTGATTAAAGCATTTTTACAGCCAGCTTCATAGCAGCACGCAAAGCCGGTGCTGTGAGATTCTTTGGGTGGTATCCAAGCCGCCTGGGTCCCATCCCAAAACTAGAAAGTGATAAGGGTTTTTTTTTTTATTAAGCTGTTAATTTAAGCAGGGATCTGCTTGAAGCAGATTCTAATTGCATGTATGT
Source organism: Stomatorhinus ivindoensis (assembly GCA_019775895.2). NCBI lineage: Eukaryota > Metazoa > Chordata > Actinopteri > Osteoglossiformes > Mormyridae > Stomatorhinus > Stomatorhinus ivindoensis. Next base: position 8,107,263 of record JABFEB020000113.1, read on the forward strand.
GTAGAGGAGAATCCAGTGAACCCATGTGATTTAATCTATGGTCCTCCCATGGCTCTGCACTCCTCCATGCCTTTTCCCCTCTTTCTCCATCTTGCCTTCACCCTTTTTGCTACACCTCCACCCACAACCTTCTGTTGTTCCATCTGATCTGCCTCACCATGCTCTTCCTCACTCACCGGCCACCACACCATGCTGCGTCCAGCCAGAAAGAATCCACCCACCGTGCCCCGATTGGTGCTCAACATTGCCTGTCAAAGGAAAAAGGGGTGGGACGTTCAGCATGCATTTCATAGCACTTATCAGGTTGACAGGTTGATTGCAGCTAAACTTAAGGAGAGTCTAAATTTAAATAAGACTGCACTGCAGTAGTTATGATACAAACCCACTTTAATTTCATTTTCATCCTATTGTATAACATTCCCTCTGACGCTGACCAGGAAAAACAGTTAGAAGATGGAGGGATGGATGGATGGATGTGATGATCTTATAAATAAGAATTAATTTAAATAACAAGAAGACAATGAATGACAGTGTTGGAAATCATTTCATTACTGAGACCACAATTTTGTGAAAGGCATCTTACACTTTTTTCACAGCTGCGCTGGAATTTTCCAGAACGTGCAGAATAAATTTAATAAACATAGTGGTGATAAATATTTGTTTTCAGATTAATGTTTTATCATGAGATTTAAAGAAACCTTTGGCCTCGGGTGGGAGGTACGCCCTTTATTTATTACTCTATCTGCTTCCATATACCTGATCATTCGCTTTTACCAAGCATTTCATAGTAAAACCTCAGAGTTAATTATGAAATGGGCCTTGACCTTAAGTGACATTCGCTAGCAGTTTGGAAAACTGCGCTTGTGCTGTATGCCACTACGTTTTCAGTTTACTAAGTTTACCCTCTTAGTTAGGCATAGACAGATTTGATAAACTCTGTCCTTTTCAGTAATTTGTAACTGTAACAGTCTTAATAGGTGTTAACTGCAATATAGTAATAATATAAATAGATTCTAAAGCTGTAGTGTGCATCATAATGTTACTCGTGAGTAACTGAAATTGAAGTTCAGTGCTGTAAGATTATGAAAGGCAATGCTAATGCTGGTATACTTCTCTGAGGTGTGATGTAAGATTTGTTTAATTATTACCTGCATTTTCTCACCTGAGGTGTAGAAGCTTTTCACCATTAACTTGCCTTGTCTGACATTACCACCTTAGTTCCAGCGTAAATTAGCAATTAAACATCAGAAGAAGTAAAACTATGGCAGAAAACCAAGAATCATGCATTATTCAAAATTCAGAATTCTCATGATATAACTGGTACAGGTATCTGCAGTGCGGTCTTTGCTTACACACAACCTTGTCTCTGCAACTGTCACAAGGTAAACTCTTATAAGATAAACTGATCAAAGAACTTCAACTCTTGTCAACTATATATTCAGAAAACCATGACTGAAAAGCCAACAGGGAATACATTTCTCAAAGATACTGCTTTCTTTATTAAAACCAATTGTTTTGGCAAAATAAATGTATTTCAATTCCCATATACAATAGTCCAAAACAATCAATATTCACCTGGGTGGGATTTTTGATTTGCAGTAAAAAATGAAAAAAAAAGAAAATGTAGATTTCACATGTGAATACAGAACAACAACAATGGCCAGATCATTTTTCTAGATAAGAATGTTCAAAGGTATTAGGGTTTAAGGACGTATCTCCTGACAAAATGCATGTAGAGAAACAGCTGCAAAAAGCTTGATAAAATTAACTGAGCCGTCGATCGAGTATGACCAGATGTAACAGGTATGAGGGGAGAGCACAAAATCGAGAGCTAGGGAAGCTGTTTTGTGTGTGTACTGATTCAAGCAACTCCTGGGTCTGGACACCTTGAATAAAATGTGGTTGAGACCAAATTGTGCCCACAAAGGTTTATTGCGATTTATAATAATGTTTGACTCCTGTTGGCCACCACAACGTCATATTAATCTGAAAAAAAAAACTGCAAAACACTCATGGCCACTAAACCTGACGGCTTCTACCTTGTTATCATTTGTGGTAGGTCTGTCTGACACGTACACTCTTAGGGTTCAGCACCAATCGAAACCTTTTCTATGGATGCATGATTACAAGAACACACCATAAAAGTCAGAGTTCAACATGCCGATTAATATTTCTGTGACACTGATGGACACCAGTAGATTATAAAGAGAAAACGTCGTTTTCTTGGACTAGCTCGGAGCACTGGGTTGTAGGTTAACATTCTTGTTGACCCAAGTTACATTTTGGTTAATCTGAATGGAGGAAATTTGAAAGGTTGGATACTCACCCATATCCCGACAGCCAGAACAACCACAAAATAAATCACAATCACCGAGATGTCGGCCGCATTGTTGATGGCTATGTTGGCTTCTTTTTCAGCTGCCCGAACATAGGAGAATCCAAAGTAATCTGCTGCCATGGGAACAGCCTTCGTGTAGATACCTGACTCCTGATGGTTTTCCCCTCTTCTCCTATTGTGCCAGTTTCTGCCTGTTCTGTGCTTTTGTATTGAACCTGCAAGACCTACGGGTGTGTGTGTGCGCGAGTGCGGGAGGGTGTGTACACGGGTGTGTGTGTGGGGTATTTTTTTTACGCAGATGACAGTCAGTCAATGTGTACCAATGAAGTTGAAACTTCATCAATGATCAACTCATCAGGAAATTCTATGTATAAAATTCCCAGCTGCCTTCCAGTTGGGGGGGGGGTCACAGGCAGCCGTCGGTGTCACATTGAGCTGAGGATGGCTGTTGATGAAGTGGGCACGGTGACACAACTCAAAAAATGGAGTGATGGCAAGTACTGGAGAAAAGAAAGATCCAGAATGGTTTTGCACCTTAATTCAACACTGATCAACAGCTATGGTGAGGGGGCTGCTCTGCTTGTGACGCGGTCGGTTGTGAACTTACTTTCTGATTGAGTCAGTCCTCCAGGATTAAATCCAAATTATAATATGTTGTTATAGTTTATTATATTATATTAAAACTGGGTGCTTTGAAAACTAAACCGAATGAAGGACTAATGCACAGTATACGAGTAAAGTTTGAAATGGGTGAATGCAGTAAATAAAGAATCCAGTGGCGTGAAAATGCATGCAGTGTCATGTGAGCATGGTATGGATTAACACGAGTCACCTTGCAGCCTCCAGATTCCAGTTACCTTTGTTCCACTGTCCCTGTGGAAAGTATCATGACAGACTGGGCAAACGCGGACTGCATCACCGGGGTCTCTGTTCCTGCTTTATGACGTAATACAAAGCAAAGACATGCTGCTGATTTTATGCTGAAAAAGATTTAAAAAAAACGCTTCAGTCGGATAAATAAATGGATGCATCCATTCTTTCATCTTCCCTTTTATTATCCCGAGCAGGGCTGTGGGGGGGCATAGGGCACAGAGCAGGGGTACAGGATAGGCAGTATGTCAGCCCAATAATTTGATATTTTATATAAATATTCCCACCCCAGGTATCCCCTCCTTTGTGCTCAGGGTTCACCCCTGAATTAGATAAATGTTTGTTGAAGATGGATTATATATATATTTTCATAATTTTGGATTAAACATTGTTGACTGCTATTAAAACATTTCATTAAAATTAAGTTAGCAGCATAACACAGAACCAACCTAAAAGATTAGCCTTGCGACAGAAGCTGTAGCGGACCATCCGTGCAGAGCCAGAAACAGTAAAAGCTAACAGTCACAAGCTAGCTGCAAAGACAAACAAACTATTATCACCAGAGCAATTTGCTATTTTTGTGCCCAGAGATTTGATTTGATTTGATTTGAGATGGGCGGTATTTCAATTAAATATATTTCAAATGTGCATGAATTCCTTTTGAGCATTTTGTAATTTGTATTTAGTTTGATGTGATTTGTAACAAAATACTTTTTCTGTATTTACAATATTTAAAGTACTTAAAACGTGTCTTTTATTTATTTTCTGCCGTTTTAAGAACCATGACCTGCCTTAGACTTTTATGTGCTATTACCATCTTTGGCTAGATGCAAGTCAATCATGTGACCCAGGGCAGGTCAATCCTATAGGCGACATAAGCGGCTGCCTAGGGCATCAGCTTCTAAGGGGGTGCTAATTTGCCAACCATTTCATTTTTTTTTGCACAGGGGGCACCTGCAAATGGTGCCACATTGGCTAAGACCAGTACTGTTGTGACCCATCCTGTTCTGCTTATTGTGAACTTTGTTTTCCCATGACCAGTAATCAGAAGCTGCTGTGGTGTAAGTATGCAGTAAAATATACTATCAGATATTGCTCAATGAATCTTAGTATAGGACAAAAAAATAGCAATTAGCAAACAGCAGTATTGTGTTATAGAACTTGTGAATTAACTTGCAAGTCGGATAGTGGCATTCTGCTTCATTTCAAGGGGCATCCTCAGGTTGTGGTATCTTGTCATGTATGGAAGATAAATTAGACTAGCTACTTTTGTTCCTACTCTAAAGAAAACCTTTTTTAACTTTCAGATAAACGTTCACGCATTATGATAATTAATTTGAGAAAGCTTTGCCGTGCCTTCTTGTGCATGCACACGCGCGTGCGCACACACACACACGCACACGCACACATCAGCACCCCTGTCAGCCTCCAGCACTAATTCTCTGGGAAACACTGGGCATATATGAAATCAAAACTGTGATACAAAGGTTCAGAATCTGGTATGCCGATTCCATCTTCTGGAACCGTGGTTCTGTCTTGCGGGTGCCATAAAATGCATCTCTCCTGAATCTTTGTCTTAGTTGATTAGCAATTTGGGCCCAACAGGATGCATCACGCAGACAGACACACTGCTGATGGCTGTGGCCAAGAGGTCATTAAAGGCCTGGATCTTGGTTTCACTCAGTACACTCACACTCCTTGACCAGTCTCTTAAGAGCCCCCATCGGTGCCATTGATTCCACAAAGATCACAGCATCGTTGGAAATTCAAGATCAGTGAATCTTTCTTCACCAACACATCTTTGAGGGGGCAGCGTGTGGCTCAGTGGGCTAAGCTTGTGCACTTGCAATCACAAGGTCACCAGTTCAAGCCCAACCTCAGCATGTCTGTGGGTCCTTGTTTAGCATTGGGGGGGGGGCCCATTACCCCCCCAGCTTCCTGGGCACTACTATGGGTGGCTGCCCTTCACAGACAACTCGCTTACAATGTGCAAATTGAAGGAAATGTAGAAAAGACAATTCCCCACTGGGATTAACAAAGTGTGAGCAAACACTTTATTGTGGTGGTGAGGTTTGTATGTTCCAATGATCCCGGGAGCTATTTTGCCTGGTAGGGTCACCCAAGGTAAACAGGTCCTGGGTGAGGAACCAGACAAAGTGTGGCTCATTAGACCCCTTATGATAAGAAAATCATTGGATTCATGATTTCCCTTGCCTGGATATGGGTCACTGGGGCCTCCCCCTGGAGCCAGGGGTGAGGCTTGATAGCAAGTGCCTGGTGCACCCATGGGGGCCTGGTTGGGCATAGGCTGAACAAGGCATGTGGGTCCCCCCTCTAATAGGCTCACCACTTGTAGGAGGGGTCATAGAGATTGGGAGCAGTGTGAGTTTGGTGGGGACCATGCTGGTCCAATCCTCAGCTGCAGAAGCTAGCTCTAGGGACATGGAATGAGGTCCCCTCTCTGATGGGGATGGTTGTGAAGTTCTGACTAGTTATAGACAGACTCGTCTGGAACCAGGGGCGTTGGACCCTTCTCCACTCTGGAGTTGCTTGCGGGGAGAGGCACAGGGGTGGGTATACTTATTGCCCTTACATTAGGGTTTACCACAGTGGGGTCCTTCCCCAAGTGAAGAAGTTTAAGTATCTTAGGGTCTTGTTCACGAGTGTGGGAAGGATGAAATGAGAGATCGACAGGCGGATCGGTGCGGCGTCAGCAGTGATGCGGGCGCTGCATCAGTCTGTCATGGTGAAGAAGGAGCTGAGCCAAAAGGAAAAGCTCTCGACTTACCAATCTACATTCCTACCCTCACCTATGATTATGAGCTATGGAAAATGACCGAAAGAACTAGATCGCAAGCACAAGCGGCTGAAATGAGTTTCCTCCGCAGGGTGGCTGGGCTCTCCCTTGGAGATAGGGTGAGGAGCTCGGTCATTTGGGAGGGACTCAGAGTAGAGCCGCTGCTCCTCCACATGAGAGGTGTGGGGGGGAGGGGGGTTGTGACCCCTTTAATAATCGAAACCAGCAAAACACCTCCCTGGACCCCTTTAAATGAGTGGAGACTTCACCCCCCCACCCCCCCCCCCCCAATGCTAAACCCAAAGTTATGGCCTTGCCCTAACAAGGGTGTTATCCCACTGTAGTTGCTGTAATCCAGGCGATCACCCTTCCCTTTCCAGATAGAGACAAGCGCTGTTTTTCAACATTTATATCACATTTATGAAATTCAGTAATTATGTAGCTCTTTCAATGTGCTGGTCGCTAACAGCATTTCATGATAGAATCAAATGATGGAAGGAAAATGCATTTTCTGGCAGGTAAGCCATCATAAAGACGAATACCTTTTTTTTTTTAACTATTTCAGATTATAGTACCAGAAAATGATATTAATTATGGAGAAAAATAAATTACCTGTGCCTGAGAAATCATATTGTGTAATGTTGGTCAATAAAGTTAAGGACTTCCTTGGTCATTGAGCAGTAAACTAGTGACGTGACTAGTAAATAAATAAACTATGTTCTCGTTCGTGGCGTAATCGCGTAATTTATTATTACCATACGGATAAATGCATATTTCGCGATGTGAAACAATGATATACGTCTTCTAAATGTGCAAACACATTTCCTATTTCTGTAGTTCACTAAGAATAACGGAACCACACCGACGCCCCATTCTAACCGAAGAAAAGAGCTGTGCGCGCTCCCGACAGGTGATGGATTTCACGGCAGAGATGCTGAATCCAGCACAACACCGTCTTAACTCAGAGCTGCCCCCCCTGCTGTTCAAGAGACTGAATTGCAGGCCATGAAACATCAGCAATGTTTTTAGTAGGAAGTAATTTTTAATAGAAGACCACCCATTTAGACAGACCTGATGAAAGATACCTAAGAAATGAACATCTTGTGTGAAGAAGAAAAACGGGAATTCACAGGAGATTAAATCTGCTTTATGCAAAGTAACTGAGACTCACTGCAGGATTATAGCAATGTTTGACTCATGAATTTCATAGTACTGTATTGTTAAATGTCAGGTATGCACATATTTTGTTCTCATGATTTGTGCAAGGAGTCTAAGGATAGGTGAGAAAAGCTGAGAAACTTCACTGATGTTTCTCCCATATATGGATCAAGTACGTCTCTTTTGGGCTTATTTCATCATATGTACATCTGCTGTTTAGTGTACAGACTCAAACTGTCTATGAAACCTCAAACATGCACCATTACATGCTTGTGAATTAATTCATAAAAACTGAATTTCTGATTACAAGCTTTCAGTATACAACACAAGTCAATGAGAGTACAGAAATTAGAACTAGAATAATCTGGGATGTTTTAAACACTTCATTCATTCACTGTGAAGTTTTTTTTTTCAAATATTTCAGCACCAGAAGAGGCAGGGTATGTATGTACCAAACAGCAGACCTGTATTCTGAAGATGATGATGCGCAAGGCAGCTTCCACAATCCAAAAACATGCTGAGGTTGATTAGAGTTACAAAATTGCCTGTAGGAGTGTATGAGTGTGAATGTGCCCTGTAATCCGTTGGTGCCCCAGGCAGGGTTGTTCGCTGCTTTGCAGCTGCAGGGGAGACAAATGAGAGACTCATCTGGCTCTGAATGACCACAACATTACAAGTTGCCCACTGAGATCCAAGTATTTCAAATAAAAACAGTTGCGCCGTATATCATCACCCTGATATAGTTGCTATGGCTAACATGTCATTGCTAATTGAGGAAGATTAATTTCAGCTTGCTCAGACATTTCCCAGGGTGGGTCTCAAGTTTACCATCGTATTCAGTCTTAATGTTCTGATCCTCTGGCTTCATCTACTTAAGAAGTACTACTGTGGTATATGAACAGACACGACAAGTGAATCACTGCAGTCTTTGCTATCAAAGAGGACTTCTGGTCACCACTGATAGTGGAGCTACTTGGAGTTTTTATTGACCCGCTATAAAGCAAGTTCAGCTTCTCTCCCCTTATGGGCTGGTAGTCCTCGCTTGGGTCCCTATTTAGCCCATAAACATACTTTAATAACAGAGTCCTTATCTTTTCACCATGCTCTCTAAGGACACTTCCTGTTGCCCAGCAACAATATTCTATTCAATGAGGTCATGATTAAAGGTGCATTGTCATCAGCAGCCAGCAGATGGCACCAGTTGCATGGCTGTCTGGGAAATATTCTTCAGGCAAGGGATAAGGACACATACTAGAGGACACAGATTTGTGCTGAGTCATTCTAAGAATGGGGAAGGGCTAACTTGAAAGTGGGCAGTTCTGTCAAGTACAATTTTCGTGTGACACCTGGGACTGAATAGCCTTGTCTGGAAAGAAAGGGGAGGTAATGATTCAGCTGTAGAGGGGGCTGATTACAGCGTGAATGATTACCACTGCCGCTGAGAATATGTGCAATAAATGTAATTTAGTTCTGGGGGTGAACGAAGACAGTTATTCTGTAAAAAGGCAATAGATGTGTCACTAGCTTAAATGTACAAGTGTGTTTGCTTACTTGGTTGATTTTAGCTGAGGACTGGGAAGGACAAAAATTTATATCCAAGATATGACCCAAGGACTTGCCTTTATTAATATATTTGAATGAGACAGCACATTTCACTCATACAATTTAGTGGAAGAACCCAAGCTGTAAGGTGATTGGTGAAAGGGGCACCAACTCTACCTGTGATTCGCTGAGTGCCGTGACTGGTGAGCTACCGCGCCACTGCTCTTGTCAGCATGCAGAGCTGCCACCCCCCACTGAGTGAGTGCTTAGTCATTGCACTGTAATGGACTCATTTCTGAGTCTGTAGCAGCCGGCACTGCTGCTGAGGGTGGGGGCAGGGAGGGAGTCCAGGGATTACAGCAGCTGGTGAACTCTACTCTTTCAGAAGTGACTCACACCCGCACAGGCGTGTACCCACACAGGCCCGTGCACCGATAAAAATAGGCCCAACCCTGCCGCCTCTCTGGTGGAGGCCCGCCCCGCTGAGTGTGGCCCATATGGACAGAGAAACTGGTGTGGCATGGCCTGCGGGGGGGGACAGATGGACCCAGGCTTTTCAGCCCAGTACAGAGCCTGCGTTCCACACTGGAAACAGTGGAGGCGTTCGAGCCCCGCTATGTGAGAGAAGGAGGCCATCTTGGATCACCGAGCATAGCTGATGTCACCACTTGCTAGCACCTGCTTCCCTGGAAGGCCCAAGGCTCTAAGGCGTGAGTAGTGCTGCTTATATCTGTGCCTTGTGGGTATTTAACTCCGTTTCATTTAAAAATGGTGGTGCCTTCTCTTTACAGAGGTTAAGGGTTTCTCAGTGTACTGTGCACCAATATTTCCCCTCTAATTCAATTCTCCCTTTTTGATTAATCTCCTGCCTTCTTCAATTATTTCCTTTCAAGTCTTGAACAATCACTTATCTGTAATAATCAGATTTTTAAATATCTGACCTTTCCCCTTTTTTCTCTCTTCCTCTGTTTAATGGCACTAGCGTTCTGGTCTCTCTCTCTCTCTCTCTTACTCTTGCACTCCTTTTTTTTTCTTGTAACTATAGCAACTGGCTCCTTTGACATCAGCTCGTTACTGAGCAACAGCGCAGAGTGACATAAGGCAGTTGTCGTGGTAACAATTCTCCTGGAGAGAAACGTCACGAAGTACCTGGGTGGGACAACACTTGCTTAGCCAATGATAGTAGAGCTATCACAGAAGAAGTATCCTCTTTTCTAAGATGGTGTCTGATTCCTACTCAACCCAGACACACTCACAACAATGCTATCCTGTATTAATATTATCTCCTTTTACTAAATGATTCATATTATTTATATATATGTTTTATCAATTATATGAACAAAAACCATCCTCTAATGTCGTCACCATCCCTTATGGTCTCATTCCCCGGATTCGTGGATTCCCCGGTTCCGTGGTTTTTCACTTTATCCTGGCTGGCTATGTCAGGTGCCGCATCTTGTTTTACTGCACAGATTACCACTGTCCATGTTGAGTCCCCTGGTGCTGCAATCCACAAACCCCTGGTGGTTCTTGGCTCCTTCTTCATTGTACATTTACGCCAGGAGCTCCTGAGGTCACCTGTTTCAGGAGGACATCTGGTACACAAGAGCCCCATTGCTGAGCCACAGCCTGCACCTCTTTCAGGCCTTCTATCCCCCAACCGACCCCAATCCTTACTCTTGGTTCCAAAAAGATCTTTATTTTCTGTTGCAGGATAAAGGAAAATAAGGCAATGATCCTCTCACAGGAAGCGCTTAAATAAGACCACCCTGCCCATAGTGACATTACAGCTGTTGTTTTCTGCCATCTGATTTCCTCCAAGGCCAGAATGGTTAGAGGAACATCGTTTTCAGAGTATGGATGGTACTCGTTTGTGAACAATGGGAGCGGCGGTCCCTCTGGCTCAGGATGTGCCTACGCAGGCTCTAGAGCCATCTTTGGCAACTTGGCAGGGCTGAATGATTGGTAATGTGGGTATCGTGAAATGATTTTAAGGGACTTCATTAGGCCGAGTTTTAGTGCATTCTCTGCAACTATAGCCCCCTGACCTCACAGTATCAGCACATGCTAATTAAGGAAAGACTTTTGTTTTTTTATTATAAAGTTGGCAATTTCAGAACATGTGAATTTAATCGATATATATATATATATATATA
>JABFEB020000113.1:8173436-8183572 GCA_019775895.2 Stomatorhinus ivindoensis
TAAACACTGATCTGGGTTATGACAGTTTGGGGCCTAAATCAGGAACCACACAGCCGAAAGCATGACACAAGGGGCTGCTCTCTCTCTCTGGGTTCATGGGCACGCAAACACACACAAAGACCCAGAGGAGGCTGATGAATCTGGGACCTGAGTCTCACCAGCACCCAAAGCCTCAGTCTGTGAGACCCACCTCGGCATCAAGTTTGCCATTTTTCCAGGTCGCAATGATCCAGGGCTGCTGAAAATACGACTGTTAAGAAAAGGGATAGGTGAACGCATATCTGGGAAGGCCGGGAAGCAGTGGGTCGATGTGATGTGTGTGTGAGGAAAGAGGAGTGTGTGTGACAGTAAAGGCTAGACGAAGGAAGTTAGGCATGGGGGGGTCATTATGCTTGAGCATGAGTGTGTCTGCTGAGGGGGAAATGGGGTCAACTTGGGATGGGCAACCAGTGGTGGAGGTGCTGACTGAATGGAGAGTTTAAATCAATGAATAAATGGATACATTCTGGTTCTTTTTTCATTGTCATCAAAAGCATAATTCCAGATGCCACAAAATACAAGCCAATCAGGATCCAACAATATCTGAAAACCAGAAAAGTGTAGGCTTATCATGATTACCTTATATACATGGCTCAGTGGGTCACATGGCTCAGTGGGTCACATGGCTCAGTGGGTCACATGCAGAAGCTCTGGCTTCATTACCCAAGAAGCAGTGTGACTGCAGCATCAGCCTAACCTGGATTTACCTAGAATGCTGGTGGGAATGAAACTGCAGTTCCAGGGGATTATGGGAAAAATATAAATCCATAAAGGCACATTTATTTTCATGCAAGATGACTCAGAAGCTACGCCACAGACATTGTAGTCACCTCACCCAGAACCCAAGGAAGGGGAACAGGAAGCTGAAAAACCACACATGTCCCCTCACCCAAGGAGAATGGTGAGGAGGCTCAGACAGAGAGGAGCTGGCTCTTACAAACTCCTTATATGGTAAATAACAAGGGGGTTGACGGAGGCACTAGTAGGTGTGTGAGATGTAGCCCTGCAGCCTGACCCATTAGCAGTATGCAGTCTGTGACCCTGAGCTGCACCCATCCTGCTTCCTCTGCCTGACACTTGCTTCTGCGCCTTCCCTGATCTTGCATCCTGTGCATCTGATCTCCTGCTTTGCCCACACATGCAGTCACACTGAGGTGTGATGTGTTTGCATCCTATCTGTCACTCAGACATCAGTCCAGCTCCCCCCTCCAGTCGTGTGGAGGAGTTTGTGTGGTTCCCGCAGCTGAGGAAGCCCTTCAGTTTGCATGACTGATCCTTTGGCAGTGTAAAGTAGTGCTTGTTGTGATGATATGGGTTGAATGGCCAGTGGGTTTGATGCCTGATGAGTAAAATGTTAAGGACATGCGCCCCCCCCCAGAAGACCAGCTAATTAGGCAGGTGCTCTGCCAAGCAGATTTCAGTGGGTGTTTCAGCTGTCCCCTCATGCACCTTCTCCATGGACAAGCCTGATTCTAAATGTCGAGGCGCAGACAGAACAGCATGCCGGACCTGACGTTGCGTTTACCCCATTGCTGATTTGTTTAAATGCTTCTGAAAAAGAGGTAGGTTTGAGTCGTACAACCATACATTTGGTGGCTTTTGGCAAGTGAAGACTGGGGGATCAAACGGAGAGACCAGAAACTGAATTTCAAGCAGACCTGTTTAGAAACAGTTTCCAGAGATTCAGGAAAAGTGAGGCCAGCTACCCACCCTTCACTAAACACCATTAGTATGAAAATAAGCAGGTCTGGTCCCACAGCAGTGAGCCATTTCATTTATCAGGGAGTGTCGTTCACATAGACATACACAGTTAAGCAGTTGCAGTTCAACAGATGCACAAAAAGCACTATTAATAAACGTTTCGGGTAAGTGGTGCACAGAGCACTAGACGAGCACTTGGAGGCTCTTGGGCAGATTTCATTACTTTGCACAGCTCATAAGTAGATACAGTATGTGTATGCATGCATGCCTGAAAATGCTTCATGCATGCTGCATTTCTGTTAGCTATTGCGATATTGGTGCAATGCAGCACCCATGCCTTGCTAACACCATACAGGAACTTCCTTATTCCATGATAGTATAATGACATCTTACTCATATACAGACAAGAGGAGTGCTCTCTGTGGGTGCCAAGAGGAGTGCTCTCTGTGGGTGCCAAGAGGAGTGCTCTCTGTGGGTGCCAAGACTCATCTATGTTTACCCACTTTTCTGACCCACTGTCCGCTGTGTGTGATACAGAGATGGGAAAAAATACATCAAAATGAATATAAGTAAAACATACCATGACTGTAAGAGTATTGAAATAAGTGCAAAATACAACAACACAATGTACAAAAATAAGCTACAGTATTTTGTATTTTAAAAAGACATTTCAGAAATTTCCATTGTACATCGTGCTGTTTGATATCTTCCTTCACCAGCACACAGATTGAACCGGCCTCCCATGGGAGTGACAGCTCTTCACTGCTTAATGAGGTACGGCGCAAATATGAATCTAGACAAGAGATCAAACATGCTGAAATATTTAAGCTACATCCGAGCACAACAAATGAGGGCTTCTGCATATGTGACATCATCACTTATACAATGCAGGGGAAGTCTTTTCTGTTTCAGTACAAAAATACTGAACACACAAATATTTTGATACAACTTGCGTAGTCATTTAATATAAAATCCAATTTTATATTTACAATACATATTCTAAAATACATATATCAAAAATACTGCCCATCTCGGTCTACACCATGGTCAGCCACTTGATGCAACTTTTATGTTGTTTCTTGATAAACAGAAACTTGAGAACTTGCGGTTCTCTTTTCTTGTATCAGAAGAACGTATACACCTTTTCCATTAAGGGGTATTCCTTTAAAATACATATGTGAAAAAGAAGCAAAAAGCTCGGACAGTAGAGAATCTGTGTGGATTAAGACGGCAAGCTCAAAATGGCCCTCTTTCTGTGCACAAAATTCAATCTAACAGAAAGAGCAAAATCCAGTATACATATTTATGCTCATCAGTATTGATCTGAAGGAGGAAAAGGCTGTTTAATGGCATGCATCGCTGCATTTTGGGTGACATCAGGACCCCTGTCATCGCTGGCCTGCCTGGCGTCCCCCTTCTTCATTCGCCACAGTTATGGTGATGTGAAGCACAAGTGTGCAGACAGTGTGAAATAATGCATGGAAATGTTCTAATCTGTTTTAATATATGCATTTTCCCCCTGTAAATTTGCATTTAAATGGTCATTATATAACCTGGAGGACATTGAATTGTAATTTTAAGGTGCACTAACATATTAAAATAAGTACAATAACAAATACTTAGAGTGTGCAGATCTACATTTGGTCAGTGAAAGTCCATCCACCGTTCGATATTTGTATTTCAGGAAATTCTTTGTTTTAAGCACAAATTATAACCCTTTCCTACTGTTACTATCAGTAAATCTGAAAATAAAACCCAGGATTTGTTCAGATATTTATTATGAAATCTGGTATGAACTGCATTTTATATATGTGCGCCTAATGTACATCAAATGCTTTAAAAACATAAAACTGCTCTTGCATTTGTGCTCCGCATTCTCGTTAGGCAGAAATGCGCGGAAAAAGGCAGCTGCATGCCACATAAAACCCATCAGAAATATCTTTAATGGTAATTTGGTACTGCCTTCTAAGCACATGCCACAAGGACTACACTACCCAAAATCCTCGGAGGCCGGCTCGTGCCAAAGCTTCTCTTGCCGGTGCCGCCACTGTTCACTTCCTTCCATGCAGGCTGAGGCTACACCCTGAGCGCCTCTTTGGTGGCCACGGCAGAGAGGCGCCGACTGATGTTGTGATACCGGCAGTGCAGCAAGTCGAGGTAGGTGCTGCGCAGGTCGCGGTTGAACATGGCGTAGATGAGGGGGTTCGTGAGGGAGTTGGCGTAACCGAGCCACAGCAGCGTGCGTTCCAGCCACACAGCTACACAGTCATGCTCTGCACTGCAGACAAAGGGCCGCATGGTACTCAGGATGAAGAACGGCAGCCAGCATGCAGAGAAAACACCCATGATCACCCCCAGGCTGGTGGCCGCCTTCTGTTCCCGCCAGAAGACAGAGGCGCTGTGATGCTTGTGTCTCAGAAGGTGGGAGAGGGAGTTGCAGCCTTCTGGCACCCTGGATGGGGCCTTCAGGGTCTGCATTCTAAGGTCCTCCTTCAGGTTGGAGGGACCTACCGGCACGAAGGTCACAAGCTGGTGCTTGGCGCTGCTCTGGCGCGCTGCCTGGAAGATCTTATAATAGAGGGTGAGCATGACGACCAGAGGGATGTAGAAAGCGAAGCAGGTGGAGTAGATGGTGTAGCCGAGGTTCTGGCTGATCAGACACACCCCACCCCTGTGGACATTCTGAGCCCAGCCACAGAAGGTTGGCAGGGTGATAGAAGCTGAGACCAGCCACACGACCAGAATCATCTTGGCCATCAGCTGACCGTTCTGCTGGGCCGGATATGTCAGGGGTCGTGTGATGCCAAGGTACCTGCCCAAGACACATAGCAGGAGAAGGATGCCCAGATTAACTGATAGTCATTTTAAAACAATGATAAAATAAAATAAAGTATATTATAGTATATTAAGTATATTTATTTTCCAAACCTGGCCAAATCCAACAACGACCAGTCAACTAATCTGTCAAGACGTGTGATACTACATGCTTAATAGGTGTGAAAGAAAAGCAATGATATTAAGAACCTCAGTTTTATGGTTCCTCGGGGTAAAGTTTCGTTTGTAAAAACCATTGTGATGCAATCAGGAATCTATCATGCACCAGCAGGGGGCGATGAGCACCATATGGACCTATGGCAATGATGGTTTCCTGCCATCTTCCCCAATGCAACTTAAAGCCATAAAGGCAAGCCAGCTGCACATGCTCCATCTGGCCAACGCACAGGACTCTGGCCTGGCTGGCTCTCTGGCTCCCGGCCGCATGGTCCACCGGCCCCCTTTCCTCCTCCTGCCGGAGGTGGAGAGTCTGCTTGGAAGATGACTGCCCTGAAGGGACTGCAAGCTCCTTACTGACCCTGCCCATGCTGCAGGGCGTTCGGGAGCAGAGCTGATTCCCCTGAACTGGGTGTTTTCCCCACTTTTCCCTGCAGAAATCTTTTTTTTACCTGAACCCTGCAATCCGATGTCTCTCTGCCAGCCAACTGTAATTTAGCGTGAAATGTCAATGGATTTCCCCCAAAAAGTCAGAATTACTTATGTAAACCTGTTTTTAAGGAATTCATATACAATTGGTCTATGAAATATTTAACACTTTATATAAACTGCACCTCCATAATGGCTTTGTAATGCATTCATAGAAAATTGAGTGCACCTTAATAATGCATTGCTAGAACATTCATAATTAGCATGTAAGCAAACCTTAACACCCTAACATACCTTAACAGCTTTAATATAAGGTATCGTTTTACATTAACTGCAGCAAGCTACCGCATCTTGGAACAAACATGGCCGCCTCAATAAACACGCTGCTGTGTGTTGTTGCTTTATATTTTAGCAGATTTGGAGTGGGATTATTTTTTCCGAGAGACAAACAAACAAGAAACACGAACCAGTCAAACCACATTAAAAGCTTTTAAAATTATTTTAGCACATTCATAGCAATATTCTTTTTTCGAGAGATAAACAAACTACAAACAAACCAAAGACACTACCAAGTCTGGTAAAAATCTGATATTGCATGATAGGATACTGTTTATGGTCATGATATGGTATGCTGTAAATCGAACATGTGCAGTTACATTTATAAATATTAATACATTTAACAAAATAAACATTTTTAAAGATTTATAAAATATAATTACTTTTGAGTATATAAGCCGCCATGTTGAAATTACATTACAGGACAACTCGGACAATAAAACCAATGTACCCACGGGCACCCGACCCGGTGCAGGACTCTGCCTGGACCCAAGGTTCCCAGTTCCCCCTACCCCATTTTGACACTTAATAAAGCCGCCTTTGCTTTTCCCCATGCCTGCCTTTGTTTCCGTCCTTCCCTATACGTGACACGTGCTATGATGGCAGCATGGAAGCTGGTGACTGACAGGTATATATACCTGGGATGAGCTTTAGCGTGTGCAAATACTAATGTCAATAATATCACTAATCAGTCAAATGAAGAAAAAAAAATGCAAATTAATTCTTTAATCCAAAGGAAGACAAGTTTATTGCTGAACATCTAATGAATCAAAATGAACTATTTACAAAAAAAAAACTTGGAAAGATATGGATAGAGTTAGATGCCAGTACAGTACACATTGATTCCATTATGGGATAAACAACTGCAATATAGCTGTTACTAATATTACTGACGATCACCTCTTTAGTCCAAACTGCCGGTGTAAAACTAGAAGGATTAACTGCCCTAACTGTACTGCCACAGGTCTGAGAAACAGAGCTTCAGCACATACAGGTATCACTCCTGTACTTTGTTTAGGCTCCGTCCATTCACTTGTGTCTTTGTTTCCCACGTACAAAACCTTCTTCCCTGGATTGCTGCTGGCGATATGTCGGAAGATGAATTTACCAGTCACATTCACAGCTATAATTCTAAACAGAACTGCCACTAACAGCATCACTGTGAAAGTACAGTGCTTTACTGATTTTGCATTTAATCATACCTGAAAGGTATTCTATTGTATTATATTCTGCCAAAAATTACAAGGAAGTACAATACATTAAAACTACATGTCTGGCTCCAGGATTGAGTCCCAGGATTCTAGGGGGGTCTGTTTCAAAGACAAACCACACCTGGCAGCTCATTTCCTCCTTTCTGCTGGCAGAGGTTCAGAAATGGGCTGCTGCTGGGCGCCTTTATTAACTTTCTTTATCAGTTTGGTGCTCTCACCCCACTCTGCAATTCCAGCATCTGTTTCATAAACATAAAGCACCTGTAGGCAGTGGCAGAGGGGACATTAACTGGTCTCCGTGTCCCAAAAGGGATGTCGGGGTCACAAGCACCATGTGCTGTTTTAGGACCCTCGCCCATCTAGCACTGTCCTTTTCCCCCAGTCCATGAGCAGTCGCCGGGTGGTTTCAACCTGCCGATCCCACTGCCCACCTGGATCCCGGGTCACCCTGAACCGGATGGAGCAACAGCTGTCCCTGCCCAACTGCTTCCCAGGTCTCTGTGGCTCCAGGGGTAACTGAAAATATGAAAGTGTTATGCATTGCCGGGGCAGGGAACAGGGAAGCATCACCGTAGCCAGGGAGTCAGGTGAACACGGGATTTTATACGGGTAAAGCACTCAGGAGCCAACACAACGTTAAATACTTGTTGGATGGCTTTCCAAATTCAAAACTTTACTGTCATGAGTAGAAATTAGTGTACAAAGTACAATGAAATGCATACTTGAATGCCTTACCCACATACTACAGATAGTATAATTAACTGAATTAACTGGACAGTGCAACGTTATAATACAAAAAATGCTAAGTATGACATTTATAATTTATAATTCCAGGAGTTGGGGCAACGACAGGGTAATATGACAGAACTGGGTAAGACAGGAATGGGATGCACATATATATCAGTGTGCTGACCATTGTAAAACTTTTTTTTAATTGTAATTTGGTTTAATTCTTTATTATCACTGGCTGGCATCACTGCTTCATTTTCAATAGATTCATCTGTTCTTGATTAATTTCCTTTGTTATATTTATATTTAATATTGTTTACATTTTACAATGCAAGGGGAATTTTATTTAAGGGTCGTTTCCTTTAAGTATTTTTGCCTATATTTTAATTGTTTCATATGTGTATGTTATGCGTCATCTCCTGTATACCGGCGAGACAGTGATAAGTTGGTACGAGCAGCTCTGGAGTTTTGGGCTGTGCAAGGGGTTAAAGGAAGCATCTAAGCGAGGATTTTCAGAATCAACCTTCCCTCTTAGCTCACAAGCAGGCAAAAGTGGTATGTTGTACTCTGAGTTTTATCATTGTATATATCTTATTGTTAACAAATATGTAATTGATTTTTTAAAAATTGTATTTGTCCTGTATCTTTAGTTCTACGGTGTCTGTCGGTGCGTAATGTAGTGTAAATAAATATCTGTGCTCAAGACACTTGGATCTTCGTATTGTGACTAAGAGCAGCATAACCAGACTAACAAGGGACTGACGCGATTCAGGTGATGATGATTACCACATTAAGACTGGGGATCACAAACAGGACACAGCTGGGAAGCAACAGGAGGTTCTGGAGGACCAGTAGTGACCCCTGCTGGTCATACCAAGGGACAGACCGGACTGATATGTCTAACAGCATATAATTCAATGAGTTAGTAAAGCGATATGTCGCAGAGTAAAGTGGCAGTATGAAGTGACACAGTGGATAGAACACAGAGAATGATGCAGTAGTATCAGAGAATTTTTTCACATATATTTTATATAAACCCACACACAAACGCATGTACTTACACCTGAGCTGTACCTAAAAACTGGTGGTTTTTCATTGTACTGTACCCAAGCCATACCATGGCCCTACTTACTGTTGGGGGCAAAAGCACAACTAATAATTTTTCATTTATCACATTGCGAGGTATTGATACATTCCGCATAATTCGGATTGTGAAAATTTCCGACCAACTACTTAAAGTACTACAGAACAGCTGGATTCGTAATGTGAATTTACAACAGCGAATGCTAATTCCGCTAACATTTCATGCTAACATAACACAGTGATTCTCATAGATGTGCTATAAAATTAGGAAATTAGCACAGTAAATCATGATGCACACTGTGTGAACAGTAAACATCTCTTCAGGTTTGCGTCAGTCTCCACACCTTTACCAAGCTGAGCCTTCTGCAGTGGAAAACCGAAGCAAGCTGGAACCGTGCCGCAACTAGTCTCTTTTCGCGGTATGGCTCTGGTATGGGTCAGTTCATGTATGCTAGTGGAAAAGCACCATATATGGTGCTACGCTCATCTCGCAAATATAATGAGCATCGTTGACGTTTATATTTGGTAGCTCGTAGAGTCAACGAGTGCAAAACATTTCAAAACCACATACCGACATATAAGATGAGAAATGAAGGAGCTGTCTTATGCTGAATGTGGAATCATTTGTGCAAGCGATCCATTAAAAGTTGAAACAGTAATTGTAATTGTAAGTTTACCATGGTTTACCATGACAGCAGTAACCATTTCATTGCCAGTTGGAATACACCCTCTTGTCCCCCTTTTTAACAATAGGGGCCACCAGCCCCGCATAGACATTCAGAGATACTGTAACCATGTCACTGTGACATCTAGTGCTTTCAAGATCACTGGCTTTCCATGTATTGCATGAAAAAAATCCATCTGGAATTATTTAAAGGCAAATTTACTCATCACTAAAATGCTACAGTAAACTTAGACCCCTATATCTGCTTTTATGTTTGTGGGAACCTCTACCTTTAAGATTTCAGTCTCAATGGCTGAAAGAAAACTGAGGTCCTGTGTGTTGGGGGTTGGTAAGGAAACCGAAGGGTGTATTTGCACCTTATTTATAAATAGCTTGCGTGTTATTTTGTTTAGTTTCTATAAAGTAATCAAACAGCAACACTCTGCTTCAGTAACATTTGTGCTTAATCTCAATACATAAAGTTCAGCCCCTGAACTGGTTCTTTTCAATGTTTATATTCTTCCAGTCTCATCTCCTTCAAGACCCCATCTATCAACTTGCTCATCCCTGTCCTGTGATTTATCCAGCATGGCTCATTGAGAAACCAATGCCGAACACTGACAAGAAGATAAGTAAATATTTTGAATTACAGAGGATCCTTGGAATATTGCAGACAAAAGTGCAAAGTTCTAAACTTAGCCCAAACAAGGGCCTTTGGAAAATGGGTTGACGATACTTTGAAGTCCTCTTTTTACCAGTTGAGTTGTTTAGGCCACAACTTGATCTACTGGAAAAATAATTGAGATACTTATGATGTGGTACGATGTGAGAGGTTTGTATGGAAGCTTATAAGGTGCAAAATTCAATTGGCAATGTAATATGCAAAATGGCAATACAATATGCAAAATGACAATGCAATATTCAAAATGGCAACGCAATATTCAAAATGGCAA
>JABFEB020000113.1:8190813-8204827 GCA_019775895.2 Stomatorhinus ivindoensis
ATTACCTGTCAACATATTGAACTGCTAGTCATATGTAAAATCAGTATACAAGATAGACACAAAGGAAAGAAAACCAACACTGAAATGGACCCTTCTTTAGGGTGTTGGTCCGATGGGGGATCGGTATGCAGGGCAGGATGTCTGGTGAGGATGGGGGTTGTGTGCTGAGTTAAAAGATCCTCTATCCCTGAGGTCCCTAAATCTCTGGGTAATAAAAGTTGAAGTGTTGACTGTGTGTGTGTGTGTGTGTGTGTGTGTGTGTTTGTAGTTATTGACCCCCCTTTGGTAATTAGGCCATTATCTACGTCTCTTATCAGGTTCGGCCTTGTCTCAGGCCGCCTCTGGAATTTAAGTTCTGTAGTCAGCTCATGTGTGATCCTACAGCAGGAATGAGTTGCCAAACCACGTCTGGTCATCAATGCTCCAAGACCCTTTTGTTCCACAAATTCCTTTACTAACCTGACCCTCTACGTTCTTTGAATGCTATTATGTTGCACTTTTGGTCCTTGAATAGTGATATCAGGTGCAGGGGCAGTGATCCAGTGGCTCAATGAGTTAAGCCTCCATGTTTGTGATCAGAAAATTGCTGGTTCAAACCACTACCTGGGTAGAAGAGTTACGTGTCCATGAACCCTTGAGCAAAGAAAAGCATTCTGATATATTTGTGCAAGTGACAAATAAAGGAACACTTTACCTGACTAGGGATGCTCAGATGAATGGTGTTCAGTGAGGGACCAAAATGCAAACAATAACAAACTCAGTGATTTTAATTACTGGGTTCATAACAGAGGTCAACAAAAATAAACAATACTTAACATTACGAAGCAAAATATTAACTGAGACAAACTGACCTCATAAAGAGACATGAGGGAACATATATAGTTGTTTGGCCAAACCAATTAACACACAAAGGGGTAAACAAAATAATAGCTACATATATTTAAACAGAGCAAAATACAACTAAAGCCCAACTCCCCCCTTGCCATGGCAGCACATGGTTTGCTCCTGCTCCAGGGGTTGTCCGCCCTCAGCCACACCTTTATTCTGCAAAAAAGACCATCCCCCACAACCAAAGTAACTGCAAACCAAATGATAGTCTTAATTAATCATTGCACACAACCCTACAATATCAAAATATGCTTCCCCAACCACAGAAGACAAAAATCAACTAAGACATATGAATCTGTAAATAAAGCAAAAGCATACAAAATAAATCAACTAAGGATGTATGTTTCAGGTCTTACTTTGTGGCTGTAGCCATCACAGTTTCATCTCTCTTCTTGCTTTGTTAGAAGTTGTGTAGCTTTTGCTCCAGCATTGCTGACACTTGTACCTGGACATTCACTGGAAGCTCAGCTTACTGTAGTTTCACTTATACTTAGTTGAATCCCTTTGAACATGAATGATTGCAATGTGTTTTTACCGCACTCACTTTGGACAAAAGCATCTGCTAATATGTAAACGTAATTGTCTAAGTGCATTATTACTTAATACTTCTCATTATTCTTTTTCAGAGTTGTGGTTCTTGAATCTTGTCATACGTTCACATATGAATGGACTTGGTCTTGTCACACATTAATTTTTAATTTGTCTTGGCTTGGACTCGATCACTCCTTACACAAAAAAAACAATGTGTATGTCTTCAGTCTGTGTGCAGCTTTGCACACCTCCCCCCCCCCTAAATCATCAAGTTAGCTATTACCCAATTTGCATGCATAAACCATAAGGAACTTCTCTGCAAGACAACCAGTAAAAAAAGCACATTGTGGAATGGAAATATTAGCAAAGCATCGATGACTGAGGGGGCTGGTATTACTTTCTCTGTCAACATTTGGAAAGCAAGCTAGGTGCATACAGTATGTAGGCTAATGCTAGTAAACTCAATCTGATGACTAATCACCCAGGGAATGACCCTAATCAGTGAAGTGTACAATCAAAACTGTTTTACATAGTAGTGACAGCTAGCAAGCCAACATCTTATAATAATTATTGTTGCACTTTATTAATCCCCGTGTCCAAAATGATCTTTTTCTTATCACAGACCTTGGTCTCCAGAAAGACACAGTCAATCAGCATTTAGCATGTCTGACATAGTTATGTTTACAGGTTTTACGGGACAGTTGATGAATGGGGTCAGTTTTGGCTTGGGTAATATCTAATTTTCATTCACAAAAGCAGCGTTATTCTGGTAGGCCTATTTACAATAAAATTTGTAGACCAGGGGACCTCTACGATTACGGTGGTAAGTTCCTAGTAATAAATATATAGGTTGTCGTCGACCTACGACCGATGCAACTTACGACCTTTGCGACTTATGACTGATCAACTTTACGATCATGCTGAGACCACAGACATGTGGCCACGACTGGCTGAGTCGGCCAAGTGTTAGGCAGCGTGAGTGTAGTGTTAGGCAGCGTGAGTGTACGTTTCCGTCCCAATTGCCAGCACTGTCAATGAACATAGAAAATCGTAATAAAAAGGTTAAAAACACCAAACAGCATGACTTAAAAATTATATAATTTTATAATACAGTATACTATACATATGAGCTAAGTGGGCTATGCCTGTGTGCCTGTGATCAGAAGGCACAGTTTGAACCCAGCAAGGCCCTTAACCCCCAGCTCCCTGGGCATTACAAAGAGCAAGTTGGGGGTACCCTTTAAAGGAACTTTGTATTATTTAATGCATATTATTTGATTCCAGAACTTTTCAGTGCTTTGGTGCTTTTTAGTGCAGAACTTTTTAGATTTTAAATATAGTCAGGATACAGTCATATTACAGTGAAATGAATAATTACTACAGGATGCAGTGGGGGTGTTTTCTGTTACCTTTGTGTTTGTATTCCTTAGTTGAAAGTAATTATTTTATATACATTTATAAATATTTATAAAGCATTTCAACTAAATGAATAAAGTAACGGAAAACATGTGCACGCAGGTTGCACAATAGATGCACACATTGTTTGGCAAGAACACAGTTTTTATGCAATCAGCCTTTCGTGTGATTTATAGGCTAAAATGGACTGAGAAACAACATTGTGAGTTCCTGTCGTCTACCTGAAAGATGGCAGTGCTCCACATCAGCATCTTGTGAATGAGAGCACCCTGCAGTTTTAGGATATGACCATGGTGTGTCACTATTAAACAACTTTTAATCCTTCAACATTTCTTCTTCGTTTTGCCCACAAAAAATATAATGCATAATTTGCAGATATGATAAATGTTCAATACAAGGTACCAAGGGGTGGGACAGTGGTGCAGCGGTTAGGACTGTTGTCTCACACCTCTAGGACCAGAGCTGGAGTCCCTGGCCCAGTGTGTGTGGTGTTTGGATCTTCTGCCCATGTCATAGGGGGGCGGAGTCTCTTGTTTCCTAATAATGTGTGTGTGCCCTGTGATGGGCTGGCCCCCCATCATGCTTTATTCCCTGCCTTGTGCCCTGTGATGGGCTGGCCCCCCATCATGCTTTATTCCCTGCCTTGTGCCCAGTGATGGGCTGGTCCCCCATCATGCTTTATTCCCTGCCTTGTGCCCTGTGATGGGTTGGCCCCCCACCCTGGGTTATTCTATGCCTTGTGCCTGAAGCTTTTGGATAGGATAGAAAATGGATGGATGGATGGATAGATGTATTAAATCCTTTTCAACAAGATCTTTTTGGAACTGATAGATTTCTTCAGTGAAACCTCAGGTTAGTTGAATGATGAGGCAGGTTCCTTAAGCATAAACAGTTTATTAAGACAGAATGAAGATGTTACAGAAAGATGTTTAACATGGCTGGTTCAGTGTCTATCTATGGTCTTCGTACAGACTCCTGGAGCCATCCTTCCTGATGATATTTGGACAGCCTGCTTTTGATGACTCCGTTCATCCTCTCCAATTGTCCCGATGACTGTGGGTGATGAGAGCAGTGGAATGACCATGAGTGGGCTAATATCTTGACAGACTGTTCCGGAAAAATGTGTTCCTTGGTCTGCCGTGGAATGTAGTCTTTGACCAGTGTCTTTGCGGTGTGAGTGGCTGCAGCCTTGATTTTTTTGAGCCATTTATCACAGCTAGGAACTACAATCACCTCTCCAGATTTGCAAATTTGACATTTGCAGTTCCTAGTTGCCCATGATCAATTCAATGGGAATATTTTGGACTATGCGTAAACCAAAAATATGACCTATAAACAATATTGAAAATTGATTTGGATTACATAAAATATGTGTCGATTGTTTGTGTAAGTGCATACTACTGTTTATCTTTAATACTAAAGTTATTTTTGAAAAATAAAGTACTGCCTGGTCTGGCCATGGGTATACCACACGTCTTTGTCTTGGCAACCAGTATCACTCAGGCGTTAGCTGGCTTTGTGACTGTGAAATCTTGTGTTCTTTGCAGTAACTTTTAAACTTGGCAGTGCCGTCACTTTCCTATTTTTAATAATGGGCCCAAGTATCATTTGCTAATTTGCCACGGTCGTGGGGATCTTCTGCCCTTAACCCTTGTGAATGTGAAGGGGTGACTATAATGTATTTACATGTTGACACACGTTGAGCATTTTGATTTGTGTTTTTAATCAGAAAGATTGTGTCACGGATTGCCAGGCGTGGGTGAAGGGAAAGGCTCAGGAGGCCGGGATGCAGGCGCGAGGAAATGGGTTTTAATGAGATCAACGAAGGACAAAGGCAAGGTAACAAAGGAGTAGGCAGGCTACGGCTGAAGACCAAGAACAAGACTAAGGTCGACAAGATGTACATGACGGGAACAACACAGGGGAGCAGACCTGAGAGCTGCACAACAGTGCCGGCAAGTAGGGAGATGAGGACAGCAAGGGCATGGATAACAGCAAGTGCTCAGCTGAAGAGCCAAGGCATAAACCCTTACATATAAAGAGAGAACAGATGCAACACATGAAGGGAATCAGAGCAGGGTAATGTGACAACAGAGGGGTAGCCTTGCAGATTGAAGAATTTTATCTTGAGAAGGATTCACAGCCTGTAAGCCCACTGAGGAACAGGTGTTCATTTAAGCAGCCGAGTCGTGCGATATACACTGTGTTCCAAATTATTATGCACATGCTTTTTTTGTTCATTTTTCCTGAATAGTCAATGCCGTCGACAGTGAATATGATTTAATATCATTTTGTAATTGTTAGCAATTATATTAAGTTATATAATAACCTGGATTATCATATCAATGATGACAACAGTAATTTTTTTGCAAATGACTCAAACTACAGTCTTCCAAATTATTATGCATAACAGTTTAAAAACATCAAGTAGGCTGTAAAGAACCGAAGAAGGACATCTAACGTATATTTGCTCCATGTAGATCATTTTTCTGAAAAACAAATGGTATTTCAGTCAAAAAACATTCTTACCAATCAAGTTACAGGTTAACATAAGAGACCCTCCTTGATATCACCTTAGCTCTCTCATCCATTGAGCTTGTAAGGCCATGGATAGTTTGTGTATCTCATGTATAGATAGTGCCTGTATCTCATCTGAAGATGCCAGAATGGCCTCCCAGAGCTGCTTCTTGCAGGTTTATTTCCATCCATCCTCATAGATCTTCAGCTCCACAGGTTCTCAATAGGTTTGAAGTCATGAGTTTTCCTCCCTTTATACCCATAGCAACCAAAGATTCAATGGTATCTTTTGCATCATGGGATGGCGCTTTGTCTTGCATGAAAATGATTTTACTTCTTTTTATACCTTTGCAGGAAATGGTCAGTTATAAACTCCACATATTTTGCAGAGGTCATTTTGTCACCTTCAGGCATCCTAAAGGGACGTGCCATCTCAATCCCTGTTAATCCAGCCCGAATCATCACTCCGCCACCTCCTCGCTGACGTCGCAGCCTTTTTGGGACATGATGGGCATCCTTCAACCATCCAGAGCTCCATCCATCTGGATCTGTGAATAAAACTGTTTGAAAATTAGTCTTCATGCATTTCTGAGCCGACTGCAAACGATTCTCCTTGTGAGCATTGCTTAGGGGTGGCCGAAATACAGCTTCATGCACAACTGCAAGGTTCTTGGTCCCTGGAGGCACCAGCAGCTTCAAATACCTGCTTGCTGCTCATCAGTGGTTTTTTAATAGCTGCTCTCTTAATGCTGACAGAAACTTTCCTTGACGTGCCTTTATCTCATCTTTCCTCTCTGAATCACACGCAAATTTTTTAACAGTACAAAGATCATGCTTAAGTTTTCGTGACATGCCCAGTGTTTTCCTTCCTTTGGCAAGACATTGCACCATTTCACACTTTTCATCTGCAAATAGATTCTTCTTTTTTCCCCATACTGCATAAAAAGCTGATTTGATTAATAATGTGAAACAACGCCCTTAAGAAAATTTCCCTTTAATTAGGCTCACCTAGGAAACTGACTATCAAACCTGTCTGAGACTGACATCAGTGATCTAAACAAACTGGAGAAACAACACAAGCAGAAACTTCCACAAAAAAATCTAAAACCAAAATGTTTATTTAACATGCATAATTATTTGGATCACAGTGTATTATTCAAGTATCAGGGGGATGTTCCACAAAGCAGAATTTCTTGGTTGACCCCATAACTTGTCGGATTTAGGGCAGTCTGGGCTAAATGGACTTTATCTTCATTCACTATCATTTAGCTCAGACTATACCATAAATCTGACAAGTTATCTGGCTAAGCAAGAAATCCTGCTTTGTGGAACACCGTTCAGAAGACCATCATGAAGCTGGATTTCTTGCTTAGCCAGATAACCTGTCAGATTTAAGGTACCCTACATTAAACAGACTTTATTTTCGTTAACTTACAGTATGCTCAGACCAGACTACCTTAAATCTGGTAAATTACCTGCTTTGTAATACAGGCCTCTGGTTTATTCTCACTTCTCTGTGATGGCATTGTTTTACCTTCTCTTTACAAGGGACGTGGCCTTCACCACAAAGAGAGTTCAGGAGGTGTGTGAAAGTCCATCGTATCTACAAGTCCAGGAGCTTCCTGCCACATCATGAGAATGTGGTTGAATCTTAGGGAACTGTGAAAAGGCAGGGCACGTACAATGAGTACAGTGAGCTGCAGAATTCGGTTTTGAAAGTCTAACCTCTTTTTCTGACCTATATTTAATGAGTTCTTCTAAAAAAGAAGTAATAATTGAAGTTAAAGCTGTGAGAAAGAAGGAAAAAAATAGACATTTCGGGGGTCTTTATTCTTGACATGATTACACAATCAGAAAGTGAGGAACAATTTTCAGTACTGCATTTTCCCCCCTATAGTTCCCCAGACCAGTATTTTGTGAAACTCAACAGTCTGCTGTATTAATGTACCGTAATTGCCAAGGAGCCCCGGCACAAAAATGATAACTGAAATCCTGACACACAAAAATGTAACCCATGATCACTCAAGGACATATTATTTTCAAGCTACTCCCTTTATAGGCCTATAGATAGAATAAACCATATTGCTGAGGTAACCTAGTTCTTAAACTACAATATAAAGAGCGTTAGTTTCTAAGCACCAGTAATTAAATTATATGTCACCATCCTAATTAGCATACACAAGAAGCTTAGAAGGCTATGGTAAATTAGTTTCATTTCCAGTACAGATGCTGATAAACTGAGCGAAGAGACTACAGTCTTAGCAACTCGTAACAGTTTGTTATATGGAATTATGATATCATCGTGCAGGTTCTGATAAAAAATGTCAATTCTACAGCCGTGGCCAGTAGATTTCAGAATGACACAAATATGAATTTTTACAAATGCTGCTGCCTCAGTTTTCATGATGCCAATTTGCAAATACTCCAGAATGTTATGAAGAATGATCAGATGAATTGCAATTAATTGCAAAGTCCCTCTTTGCCATAAAAATGAATTTAATCCCAAAAAAATAATTTCCACTGCATTTCAACCCTGCCACAAAGGGACCTCCTGACATCATTTCAGTGATTCTCTCATCAATATAGGTGAGACTGTTGATGAGGACAAGGCTGGAGATCACTCTGTCATGCTGACTGAGTTAGAACAGCAGACTGGATGCTTTAAAAGGAGGGTGGTGCTTGAAATCATTGTTCTTCCTCTGTTAACCATGATTACCTGCAATGAAACACATTGCTGCTAGTAAGATTGCACCTAAATCAACCATTTATTGGATCATCAAGAACTTCAAGAAGAGGTTCAATCATTGTGAAGAAAGCTTCAGGTTTCCCAAGAAAGTCCAGCAGGCACCAGGACCATCTCCTAAAGCTGATTCAACTGTGGGATCAGGGCACCACCAGTGCGGAGCTCCCTCAGGAATGACAGCAAAGAAAGGAGCCACTTCTCTCCAAGGTAAAACATCAGAGACAGACTGATATTCGACAAAAGGTGCAGGTATTTGACTGCTGATGACTTGGATAAAGTCATTTTCTCTGATGAATCCCCTTTCTGATTGTTTGGGGCATCCAGAAAAAAAGATTGCATGAAGAAGAGAAGGTGAGCGCTACCATCAGTCCTGTGTCATGCTAACAGTGGTCAATCCTGAGACCATTCATATGAGGGGTTGCTTCTCAGCCAAGGCAGTGGGCTCTCTCACAATTTTGCCTAAGAATACAGCTATGAATAAAGAATGGTATCAAAATATCCTCTGAGAGCAACTTCTCCAAACCAAAAACAGTTTGGAGATGAACAATACCTTTTCCAGCATGATGGAGCACCACGCGCAAAGGCAAAAGTGATAAATAGGTGGCTCGGGGGACAAAACATTAACATTTTGGGTTCATGGCCAGGAAACTCCCCAGACCTCAATCCCACCTAGAACTCATGATCAATTCTCAAGAGGTGGGTGGACAAACAAAAACCCCAAATTCTGGCAAACTCCAAGCATTGATTATGTAAGAATGGGTTGCCAATAGTCAGGATTTGGCCCAGAGGTTGATTGACAGCCTGCCAAGGCGAGTCGCAGAGGTCTTGAAAAAGAAGGCCAACACTGCAAATATTGACTCTTGGCATAAACTTAATGTAATTGTCAATAAAAGCCATTGATACATATGAAATGCTTTAAATTGTACTTCAGTATACCATAGAAACATGACAAAAAGATCTACAAACACTGAAGCAGCAAACTTTGTGAAAACCAATATTTGTGTCATTCTGAAAATTCTTGGCTACAACTGTACATGAAAAATATACGGCTTCAACACTGACCAGTAGCTGTGTTGGGAATGATTCACTTTTACCAGAAATGGGTTAAGGTATTACCATAGCCAAAAAAAAAAAAAATGAATATTGTTATTTATCTACTGTACTTAACTCAAGTGACGAACCAATATTTAGATGTCTATGTTGCGACTTTCAGTGTGTAACAGTAGATTTAAGCTTATTACACTTTTGTTTTGTGAGATTAAATTTCTCTAATAGTAAACTGAAAGAATAATTTGCATTTTAAAATCATTATATTATATTGCGCAGAATAGAAGAGGACGGAACGCTGAATGTAGTTCATGTTATATAGTTATTATATTATTGCAGATGTCATTATGTACTGTAGGTGTCAGTAGTATCTAATAACTATTAACTAGAGAGCCGTCGTATAATATCGTATCATATTATAGGCCTGTAAAACCTCCCGAAAGGGACTTTTTTCAGTTCCGATTTTAGTGTATGTTGTATTTCAGTAAAGAACTATGCTAATGAAAAACGAGGTCTGAATCGAAGAGGTAAAACAGCTTTAATCAACATATTTGTTGTGAATTATTTACCTGTATACAAGTTAGAAGCAGTGTTCATCTACGATAAGCAATATTCACCGGAGAAAGCATCTGCTGGAAAATTATAAAATTAAATTATCACCGGATTCCTCCTCCACCCACAAATGTTACAGGATATAGCTAGTCATTTTCATGTCAACGAATCATCTCTGGGTAATTTCTTCTAAATGTGAATTAGAAGCAACAGACAGAAATACATTTCGTCCTCTGAGATAATGTGATGTGTGTAAGGGACATGGTTATTAGTCATGCTAGAAGGGTCAGATCGAGATTCTATCTTCTCTAAAAATCGCCAACATAGGAACCTTGAATTGGTTCAACATAAAATGCCAAGTAAAGGTACAGAGGGTACATGCATTTCACGCCGTTAGACAAATAAATAGAACCGTCGTCAAGATTAATGGCAAAACGATGAAATTGTTACACTGCTGGTTCTGGGATTCAAACCTAAGACTGTCTGGACAAAAAAGGTAGTCCAAACCCACACGCTACTCAAAACGTTCTAAAAAAGATTCATTATTTGAGCCATTTCGTTAAATAAATCATAATATATAATTCAGAATATAGCTAAATTATATATCTTTTGTTTATTTCCGTTATCGTCAAGGTTGCTTTTAATGTGTAGTCTGAGTGTCACGAATTCGATGACGTCGCTATAAAATACATTTCCCATACACCAAACACTTTCTCAAACTAGAAATCGTCAAAAGTGAAGTTGTTCGGGAATTGTAGGGGGTTTTAAAAATACCAGCTTGGCAGTAAGACGCTCGTCGCACTTCAGTACCCACAATTCAGTGCGCTTATCGATTTGATGCCGCCATGTTGTAGGAAATCCGCTTGCGGTGGATTACAGTTTAATCCAAAAGAAGACGAAGAGGGACTGGGAGGCAGATCGGGTCAGTACCGTACCAAAGCCAACAGGCAGAGAAGCAGCTGAACGAATCAAATGGACATTTCGTGTGTTATTTTGTATTGTTAGAGTAGTAGGTTTTTCCTCAATGAGGAAGCAGCTAAATTAGCTAGATCTTCAGTTTTTCCCCTCTTGTTCCTCCGCTGGCTTCGTCGATTCTGATAGAAATTGACAGCAGCTGGATAGCTACTAAAGGACACCGAATGCAAAATAATAAAAATAAAACTAGTCACAATTTCGTTGACAGAAGCTGAGTTTCCCCCTTTCCCCTTTCCCTCAATAGTTTTTTTCATCTTGAAACCAGCCTAGACGAGGAGTCTCGTTTCGGGGAGGGGGGGTTGGTGTCCTGGGTCTACTATTCGGGACCAAAACGGAAAAGATCACCGCAAGCTAGCATAGTCGGCTGGCAAATTTACATCGCCGTTTACGCCGAGGGACGGTCTCAGCTCGTTAGCTGCCGGACGAGGTCCGGAGATGTCAGGAAAGGAGATGAACAAGCAGTCTACCACCGATCGGCCGATTAAAGGTAAGATGCCGCTTCTCAGCAGCCGGGTCTCTTTCTTCTTCGGGGGTTAGCGGAGGTTTCTGGGCTATAATACTTTGACATTCACCGGTCTGCCTCCAGTTCGGGGCGTTGAGGGGTGGAACGAAACCTGGGTGATACGACCCCTCGGCGTCGTCGGCCAGCTGGACGCAATTGACGGGATTTAAACCCTGTTATTCGCTTATTATTTGCACATTTGTCCTTTACACACCCCTCTGCACACACACGACTGAATTTCTTCGACAGGGCGTTATCCAGGCACATAGGCACTCTACACCTCCGACCACGTTTCCCTACACTTTAAATTGCCGTCCAGCTGCAGCCTCTGGTTTCCGGTTCATTTTAATTTTTTATTTTACTGTTTCGTTTGATTTTTTTTTCCGGGGGAGGGTGGGTATGATTTAACGCATTTTTGTAGCTATCCGAATGATTGAAAAGGTCCTGCTGTGGCCGCTGTAAGTTTTGTTCAGCAGCTGTCAAAGAAGTAAACGACACGCGAAATGCAACAGTAACACGGAAGGGCTGTAAAAAAAAAAAGCGCCTTTGCGGTTCTCGGGTTTTTTCTCGGGTTTATTGGCGGGTTTATTCTTCTCTAAGAGGCAGGAAACCTGCAGCCTCCGGGGCTGCGATGCGCACCGAAACGCGACTTGAATTTGCGGCATATCTACGTCGGGAGACCCCAGTATATAGGCGCACATGTTATGTATGTGCATCGCCGGAACTCCGCATGGCCGTGCATATAATATGTTTGTATGTCTTTCAAATATGTCGTTTGCTGTATTTGGAGCTATTTGTCGAGTAATTTTATATGTCTGACATGTTAACCGATTATGAAGCAACGGGTTTTTAAAAATACATATTATATATATAGGCCTATATTTTTTTTTTGCAAATTATGTCGGCCCTTTAAGGAACCTTGTATTTGGTTTCAACTAAAGTTGGAAAGGGCACAAGGGGGAGCATTTTCAAGGATCAAGGGAGAAAAACGGTGATTAATGCGTTTCACACGCAAGCTGGCGGGAGTCGTGACTACCAGCACCTGACGGGTTTAAATGCTGCAGTCCTGGGAGGGGATCTGAAGAATTAATTAAGCCCACCCCAGCCCCCCGGTGAATGTCACAGGTGAATTCAGTGCTGTCACCACTCCGGCTTGTGTAACTAAATGTCCCCGTAGGAGGAATTTAAACATGTCTCGGTTATATTTAAGTCGTTTTGCTCTTCTGTGCAGTGGACTGCATGCACCAAAATAAATAAATAAATAAACCTCCCCATGATGTCTGACCTCCGGTAAAACTTACATTAATAAATGACACAAATTTGTAAATCAATATGGAGGCAAATATGTGAAGTGTCAGGTTTTTACACTCTATCTTGCTTTAATTTGTTACCTTTTGCTTTAAGTTGTTCAGTACAAACATTCTTTAGTGAAATACAGTTTTGAAATATACTTTAGACCTGTTTTTTTTTTTGAGTTCATTAAGAATCAGACTGGATGATACCATAACAAGACCCATGTTCCTCCAATTGGGCAAATGTCCACTTCTTGTTTATCATTATATTTAGGGTCTGAATGTTTTTATGTTGCCATTTATGAGGCATTTTCTAGTGTGCCGCATACGCATACACCGGGGGCCTGCACGGCTTGAAAGTGCACTTTCTTATATAGCAAAGTCTGCGAAGGCCATGTAATGAGACCTCTGGCATCAAGGAGGGAAAGAAAAAATAACAAGATGGTTTGATTTTGATTTTGTTATCTCCAAGGGCTTTGAGTGCTCCTGGAGAGTGCTGGGGCACCGTGTTTGATCTGAGCATGTGGATTAGTTTGATGCTGATTTAATCGCATGGGTCGCTGCTGACATGAGCAGCTCACGGTGTTCCCATGAACCTGCCCGGGTACGAGTGGAACAGCCCAGTCATGTAAAAGCATGTCGCCGTTCAGAGAGGCATCTGATTAAGCCTTGGGCTGAAAAGACTTGAGCAACTTCGCCAGTTCATTGAAGATTATGCCCAACTTGTGTGTACGTGTTATGTAATATCACTTAATATGGTGACCAGGGACCAGGAATAAAATGCATATTTTAAAGCATGGATCCAATCAAGTGAGTATAAAAATTTATCAAAATAAGGTGATCCTGTTTTCTTTGAACATGTGTGAAACTCAGTGCTTCCCTGTAGGAAGCGGGCTAATCTTAGCATGTCATGGCCTCACCCCACGCTGGGCCCTGGGCCCCCACCCTGTGCCGTCTCTGTCCCAGGCTTGGCAGCACAGTGGTGAAATCCACATAGTGCTCAGGGCTGTGGCAAATTGAAATGTGGAGGTACATGTAAGGGCATGTCTTGCTCTTAAGTTAAGATGTCCATGTTGGGGGGGGGGACCTGGAGTTGCTGCTTTTGATCCAGTTTTAAGGCGAATCCCAATCGGTGTGTCATCTTTGTGCAAGACGGGAGGCTTGCTAGTCTGGATTACCTACACTAAGGTCCACATTGGTATCCACAGTACACACCCAATCCCTCTTAGTTATTATTGGTTATATGGAGGACAGCAGCCCTACTGGTGTCATTTTACTGACACCCTGACAGACTTGGAACATCTTAAGAACTCCTTGGAATCGAGGAGCGTTTGAGGTTGAATGTAAAATGGTAACACCCCTGCCCCCACCCATGTGCCCTGAGGTCCAGAGGTCAGTGCTGTACTGCATACTCTATCCTACAGTGGAATTTGGGGAAGCCCTGCTGCTGGGAGATTGCCAGGAAGGGGACTGGAAGGGACAGCTCATTAAGTGAAGCATGGAGGATAGCTCTGTTTTGGAGTGGTTGCTCTGGATGGGGGGCCGGGGGGG
>JABFEB020000113.1:8204853-8217540 GCA_019775895.2 Stomatorhinus ivindoensis
CGCTTTTATTGAAACCGACCCGTGCACACACACACACACACACACACACTCCCTCACTGCATTTTGTCCCCTCCCAGCCCGAGTGTGAGTCCGAGTCCTCCTGTATGTTCTCCGTCCCTAGTCACGAATGGCTTCCAGAGGCATGTTGTCCTACGTAAAACTCCCGACTGAGCCTCCTCCCTGGCGGCTGTGTCTGTCAGGAATCTTCACTGCCTAAACTGCTGGCTGTCGCCTGAAAGGAGCGCAGGATTACATCAAGACCTGCGCTAAAAAGGAAGGATCGAATGAATGATGAAATGAATCAGCGTTACGATTAAAAGAGACGAGGCGGCGAGAGAGCACCAGGAGTCTTATTCTCCTAACTCTGCTTCTAATGCCGCTATTTTTAAGGGCTCTGAGGCTGCGTTGTTGTCAAGGATGTTATATAAAAATAAACCGGACCGAGTTCTGGCTATTTTAGCTACAGCTAGCCTTGACATCACAGTGCATTGGGACATCAGACAGGCAGACGGCCCCCAGCAGGCATGACTCTGCTGACACTAGTCTGCTGCCACCTGAGTGAAACCTCATAAGGGTGCATTCAGAGAGAAGTTGTGCTTCCTGAACATCTGACTTGAACATCTAATGTAGCCAGCAATATGCTAAATGACTGCAGGGTTAAAAATGCACGTGGTTGCCCGAAGGGTTCTATGGCATCCTGTCTGGTATCTGAGGTATTAAAAATAAGCCTGATTTTGAACCGCAGTGCGAGACTCCTGACTAAGCAGGGTCATCTCATCTCTCGCCTGGTTGCAGTGGTCAGGTTTGGGAGACTTAATTTTTGGTGTCCACCTGCATGGGCCAGAGGGTCTTGTAAGTAATTCTCTTTTGTTTGATGCCCCTTGTTTCCTTTACAGTCAAAATCTTCTTTTTCAATCTGCAACTTCCTGCAAGCCAAAATCAATCCCTTTCTCTCCAAGCCTAACCCTCTATTCCTCCTCCATGCCTTCATCTCGGTCATCCCTGCTCATGGGGAATGCCTCCAGGGTCACAAGATTCAGCTGGTCCAGAATTCCGCAGCCCACCTTCACACCCATGTTCAGACCCCTTCTCATATTTCTCCTGCACTCTGTGACTTTCAAGATCATTCTCCTCTCTTATGAGGCTCTCGGCAATCTTTCACATATCGACCTCTTTAACCCTTATTGCTACCACTTCCCTAGCTGCAAGGTATAAGCACTTAGTATTTTGTAAACTCCGAAGTATTTTCTGTTGGTAGGGCCCCAGAATGTCTCAAGCCCAAGGGCCCCCATCCTCAATAATTCGGCCCCACCCTTACGCCCTCAGCCTCCCTCTGATCATCCTCCTGACCTACTCATTCTTCTTCCATTTAAACCGCGTAACTTTGTGGACTGAGCCTTCTCCTGGGTGTTACCCTGCCTGTGAAATTCCCTTCCCCCAGGTTTCCTAAATTCCTCCACACTCCCCACTTCCAAACCCCATTGTTCTCCCTGGCTTTCCAGTTCCCTTTATTCACCCTGCCTCTTCCCTGCTCTACCTACCGCTGCCCCCTATGTTCAATTAGCATTGTCTCCTTTGTTTGTCTTTTCTCATCTTCCCCTGTTCCTGCTCCATTATTTCATCTACAATATTTGTTTCTGCTGTATAACATGGTGAATCCTACAGTAATATTATGGTATACTTTAATTATTGCATTGCTATATGTCATATATACATAATAAATGCTTTGCATTACTGTACTGTAGTGCATTTTGTAATTATTTTTATGCAGTAGTTTCATACATACAGTACAGTGCAAAAGTCTTAGTGAGTCAAGGGAAATGTTTAAAGCTATTTCTCTGGGTTGTACGTGTATATTTTCTCAGAACAAAACCATTATTTAACTTTAGAGCATATTCAAATTAAGAGTAACACAATTAAAAAAAATAAGTATTTCTTCTTTTCTCCCAAAAGCTATTGATAGCTAGTTGGATGGCTAGATGAACACTTCAGTTCCCAAACCTCTCCTCAGGGGCACCTCAGCCATTCCATGTATTTGTTACATTTCACAACCACCTCACGTAGATAATTAATAAGTTAAAAATAACTCTGTGAGATATTGATTAGCCATAAGAGGCGGTGTAGTAGTTAAGTCAAAAAATATATGGGTGTATTAGATGTTTGCTGCAAATACTAGGGCAATTTTAGGAGAGGGTTTGAAATGGTTAAGCTGGCACACTTTGACAGGCATAAAAATCATAGTTTTAGACCAACATTAAGATAATTTAAACATTTTCTTTGACTGCCTAAGACGGAGGTTTTCAAACTTTTTAAAGCAAAGAGCCATTTTATCCTAAATGTCTGACACAAGATTTTCAAAGAGCTGCAATGGATAGAGAAGAGGGTTTGAGATACAATTTTTAAAATGCAATATCGGTATATATGCATTTAACAGAAGAGCAAAACTTTAAGTAAAATAAATAAAGAAAAACAACTTTGGGGCGAGGAGGGGGACTGACATTTTTTAATCACTTGGACGTGTAACAGTGTAAAGGTGACCAATATCACGATATTGTTCAGTTCTGTAGTGATAGTCTTCACCCTCACCCAAGTTTGTTTGGCCCTGCAGTCGTTTGGCTTTCACTCTCCCCTTCACTACTTGTAACTGTGCTGACCAAGCAGTGCAAAATGTCCTCACCACTCCAAACTCAGCTGGCTATAATATGTAGATCAGAGAAAATATAATAATTTTACGAAGACCTGGGAAGGTGTGGTGACGATTTACTAAAAGTATTTGAAACAATTAGGGATGCCAATAAACTTTGAAGCCTACATCGAATCTCGAACACTGAAGAAAACTCCGGAAAGCATACCATTTCACCAGAGACATAATCTCGTCGTAGAGAATGACTTTGAGGAAGATGTAAATTATGCACTTAAGACATCATAGAAGTGCGCGATGGACTGCCTCATTCACATATAGCTAAAGAAATATCTAAATGAAAAATAATATTAACGTAGTGCTGGGTGGTATACCGGTTCATACCAAAAACTATATTTATTATTGTTATGGTGTGTTTTTTTTTCTTATACTGCAACACCGGTTTAAATAGCCTACACAACTTTCAGGAAGTGGCGCAGCTGGAAACATTAAGGGGTGACCTTTTTCACTGTTGCAACGCTAAAAATGTACTGCGAAAGATCAGAAATGGAACGTATAGCTGACGTTGGAGTTGAAAATGAGACGATGAGTTTGTCAAAAATCGATTCTCAGATACTAATTGATATTACTAGTACTACAGCAAAGGCGTGCATGGTTGCACACACTGGTGCAGCCCCTCCCCTCCTCTCAACAGGCGCTGAACGCGTTTGCGCTGGTTAACACGCATACCAAGTTGGCCGAATGTGGCATATGCTGCAGTTGAAGGCACCTTGCAAGCTGCTTTAGAGGAAAAAAAAAACGCAAAAGTGCCATTTGGAAGCATTTGCCGACGAGTGTGGAAAGGCTAAGGATGTCAATAAGCCTCTATGCAAGCGGTGCTACAAAGTTGTGGTGATGACGTCAGGTAGCACGTCAAACCTGGAGAAGCATCTTACAGACCGACATCCTGGTCTTTGAGAAATGTTCTTAAATTTCGCAAGGTCAGTAAAGCTCACATTCCAGCAACACTGAACTATTAAACACTTATCAAAAATGTTAACTTGGCCGGCGCACACCTTGACATTAGCCATTTATCTATAAGCAGTTAGCTGACACACTTTAGCCATATGTTATTAAAGTAGGTGCAATGGATAATGAAAAAATAATATAATGTGAGAACAATGCAAAAATGTAAAACAAAAATGTGACCTGTGAAATGTGGTAAACGATCAGTCATATTTAAAAAAATAAAATAAAATACCGTTGTATACCGTGAAACCGATATAACTTTGAAAAATACCGTGATATAAATTTTGGGTCATACCACCCAGCTCTATATTAACCCATAAATAAATGATTTATATTTCTGAAAGTATTACCATATGTTAGTCTCATTCACATTTTCATGTCTTACCATTCTGAAAAGAGCCGCAGCCTCGTGCTCAAAGAGCTGCCTGTGACTCGTGAGCCACAGGTTACTGACCCCTGACCAAAGACATTTGCATAGTACTGTGTGTTTCTTTTGTTCTATGTAAATAAGCAACTAACTATGCTAAGTAAGTAAGCAAGCAACTTTGGCCCTTCAAAGTGTGAAAGTGAAGAATAAAATGTAGAGTAATAATATTCTCTGGCATTGTTTTACACTAGTGTATGGGTTGCCATGTCTGTGCTGTTACCCCTTCCCTGTCTGGTTGCCATATCCATGCTATACATGTAACTGGAGTTCTTGTGCTTTCTGCAAACATTGCTATGCCCCTTAGGCTCGCAGGTGTATCTAGAATCAGTTTGCTATAGAAAGTGGAAGCGTATGGATATGGCCTGGCTGAAATGTAGTCCGCATTTTCAAAGGAGGGAAACAATAGCATGGACTTGCCACAAATTTAATCGACTTGTGTGCTCCACTTTTGATTGTAGTGAAACTCATGCCAAAATGCCAAATTTGGATTTTGGGTCAAAAGGAAAATTGTGTGTGTGTGTGTGTGTCTGTATGTATGTGTGTGACAGAGAGAGAGATTTAATTTTATTTTAATAACTTTCTGTTAAATCTACCAATCTACGACTCAGATGGATCTCTGGGGAGTGTCTGCTTGCTTTTCAATATCTGACATCCTCAGATCTAGCAGTAATTTTGAGTGGCAGTTCTACCTCTTGCTAGCCTTAAATCAAACCATCAAAGGAAAATGAATAATTTAAGGCACAGCTGAATGAGTATATGGGTTGTGTGGTTCTAAATGCCGTTAGGGGGAGAGTTGTCTCGTTTATACTCCAGTCTTCAGAAGAATTAGCATTATTAGTATTATGCCTCCATGGGTTAAGCTGTAAAGGGCTCACAATTGTATTGTAATATTATTTGTTTTCAATCAAGGTTATCTTGAGATCAGTGGATTTATCAAATGAACACATATTCTGACAGTTCCTTGCCTTGTCCCCTTGAGGCATGAATAAACTCAATAATATCAACCAGAATGAAGGGTAAAATTAAGTTACGGGTAAAAGTTAAGGGTAAAATTGTATGTTGCGTCAAATGAACATCAACTAAACGCTTAAATGTCAACATAAACTGTTGGCCAGAAGCTCCCACTGCTAGCCAGGAAAGCTTGGATTTTACAAAGGGTACAACGTTTAACTTAAATCTGCTTCAATAAGCAGCCACATCACATCAAGATCAATGCTCGCTGTGGAAGAGTGATTGAAGATCTGTCTCGCTTGTCTCTGAGGTAGATGCCGTCTAGAAGAAAAGTCATTAAGTTCTGTCTAGATGGGACTGCCTTGTTTGAGCAGACGGCTGGTGGTATTGCTGAGACGCAGTTACCATGGCAAGTAGTGTCAACCCCTCCTTCTGCCCACTTTTCTTCCGCTCCCTGC
Organism: Stomatorhinus ivindoensis; assembly: GCA_019775895.2. Classification (NCBI taxonomy): domain Eukaryota; kingdom Metazoa; phylum Chordata; class Actinopteri; order Osteoglossiformes; family Mormyridae; genus Stomatorhinus; species Stomatorhinus ivindoensis. Next base: position 8,210,339 of record JABFEB020000113.1, read on the forward strand.
GACCTGAAACATTGTTTAGCTGCTGTGCCGTAAAATATAAACCAAAAGAGAAGTGGCTGAAATATTAGTGAAGCGAAAGATGGTGTCCAGAGTTAAGCGCGGATCCTCTTGCTAAGGAGTGCTGCTTGGGTGCAGCTGCTGATGACCGAGTGACTCTCCTCTCCCCAGGTGGCCTTACCCTTGCGGGCCTCTGTGTGTCTCATGGTGGTCGTTTCCCATCAGGACGTTCACCCTTGTGCACTTCAAGATTGTAACGCAACCTCCTGGGCTGCTTCCCTGCCCATGTCATTACTCAGCCATTAATCATGCATGGGCCCAGTGTTTCTCCGCCAGAGTCATGTGACTCCTTTGCCTCACCTATCCCTCTCTCTTTCTCATTTTCCCTCTTCGCCTTTGAATGTCTGTACCCTGTCATTGGTAGTGAAGCAATTTTATTTCCCTTTGCGAGAATCTAAAGTGAAATTGATTTGGCCTGTAATTTTTCTTTGGTGTTCATTGGTAGCCTTTGCATGTTGTGCAGGTCTCCTGAACCTTTGGGACCATAAAGTTGTTGGCAGGCGACCCAGGTGACTAATGCTGAGCAGTTCAGCAAATTTCCAGTTTCTCTTCACTGATGCAAGACCTTTTGGGAGGGCTCTTTGGCCAGGAGTCAGGGAGTCGTCTCTGGGTTAACCAGGTATTTTCCCAAGATAGGAGCTGCCAGCTTCAATCTCTCAGGCCTTTGCATGTTTAAAACGGTGTGTCTTCATTAACTGACTTAACGACTTCAGCAAACTTACTTAGAACTGCAGGTAGGTCAGATGCGAAAAGATCCCGTGGAACTGGAGCTATGGAAACGTCCAGATAACATTGCACTGGTGGTGGCAACTGTCATACCCAGTAATCCCCAGATCTCTTCACATTGTAACTAGTTTATTACTGCGTGGGTGTTTCTTTCTTCTGGAGGTGGGTCATTTATGGTGTAAGATATACTTTGTCCAGCTCCATAGCCCTCGTTAACTGGGTGGGTACCTTGTCGATTCAGATGGCGTTTATTGGGATTTTAATTTGTCAGCTGCTGTAAACCAACAGTAAGCTTTAAGGCAGGGGTCTCCAACTCCGGTCTTGAAGAGCTACTATCCAATAGGTTTTCTGTCCTACTTGGCTTATGATGAGCCGCACCTGTTCCTGGTATTTACCTTAGAACAGCTGTGGCTCATCAGAAGCCGGGTATGATATTAAACCTACTGGACGGTAGCTCTCCAGGACCGGAGTTGGAGACCCCTGCTTTAAGGCAACCAAGCTTGTCGCATTTCCAGCTCACCTAATGTTTGAGCATTTTGGATTTGCCTCGAAGGAAGGTTCTGCTTTTCTTCCATGTTCCATGCTGTCGAAGTCTGTTCCAGTGGCCTGCACCTTAACTAAGAAACCTGGCAAATATTCAGATGAGTTGTTTTCGATGCCAGCTGTCACAGACATTGTTCACAAACAGTGTCATATTGTCATGCTTGGGTTTTACTCAGTCACAGCTTCTTTTCCTTCCTTTTTAAGTAGACTTTGTGTCTGTCTTTTGTTTTGTTGCAAGATGACCGCCAGCAGCTGTTTGATTGTGCCTTTTGGCTTTTTGATGGTAACAAGTGGAAGCAAGAGCTATAGATTGAAACCAGAAGCGTCGTGCGAAGTGAACTAGTTCAGAGATCTTTCTCTGGCATCGCTGGCACGATTTCTCCTGGGAAGCTGAGAGCTCTAATTGGGCAGGTGCTAACCCTCCTTATTTAGGGCTTTGGGGTTGCAGCTTTGAAGTCCCAGCACTTACACTTTGGGTTTATCTTTGTGTTTGTCCGTGGATTACATCATACCATCATGCAGGGGACGGAAGAGATGTATTTATGTTTGAGTGTGTTCGGGGCATATTGGGATGAAAAATTGTTCACTGCTGTCGCAGTTGGAGCTCTCTTGCTGTCGTTGTCCCCCACTTCACTGTGTGAAGTGTTGCCATGTGACTGAAGTTCAAAGGAAGCAGCTGAATTTCCGGCTGCATCGCCATTGTTTCTGTCGCCGTGCGTTGCGTGATCACGTTCCATGTTACGTGTCTGCGTGTTTGTGCCTGCGTGTGTGGGGCACAGAATGAACGCGATGTCTCACGGTTGACGCTCCCCCAGCCCAGGGTGATTATGAATTTTGTGTGTGATTAATCTGCTGTGTGATTAGGAACACCGCTGTGTAATGACGCATTCCCTCACTGGGAAGGTTTGGTTCCTGTCTGGTCCTACCTGGAACATTAACTTAACCTTAAGTTACAGCTTATTCCCTGTCTGTTGAGTGGTGTTATAGTAAATAAGGTTGTAGACTTAAGCTTTAAAATGATGATGGGTAAGTTTTAAAACGAGATTCCTGTAACGTTATCGTCCTGGATGGCATTATATAGTACTTTTGTTTGTGTAATTAAAAGTGTTATGATGTGATCAGTCTCATCACGTGAGGCTTGGATGTCCCGTCTGCTCAGCTGAGCACTGCTGGGGTTTTCACCTCTGTGGTTTTCAGTGCCATACAGACCTACCTGCAGCGACATTAGCCTTGCCCGTCCACGCTGGGCATGATGAGCAAAGCTCAGCCACGCAGCCAGTGGGCTCGATTAACTTATGGAGGAGCAATGAGGTTACAAGATCGAGTTAGTGCTTTCCAGGTGGGCAGCATCTGGCGGTATGAGTTGGCGGGGGGATTATACTTGTACTCCTGCAAAAAGGCCAGGTCTAAGGCAGTTTTGTGTGTGTGTGTGTGTATAGCAGAGCAAGATTAGAGAAACACTCTCTCGGCGGCATAACTTTTCATAATCATAATCTTTCCGCTGCTCTGTAGTAACTGCACTATGTGACACATCAGTAGTGTTGACCCAGGTCTGGAGGTGCCCTGTCTGCTGCGTGATGGGATGTGCTGTCTGCTTGAGGACCAGAATTGGCCTGCAGTGCTTGAAAGCCACATGGAGGATTGAGATACTCTTAGGGAGGTTAATGACCCTTATTGCTCCTATCTAATCTGGTGGATACTGACTTGGTTTGGTTGTCTGTCTTTGAAAGGGGGTTGACTTTTTTCCTTAAATGTGTCACATCCCCTACAAAACCCCCTTGAGCTCATTTTGCAGGGGCATCTCCCTGGGAGAGAGAAGTTGAAATCTGGTTGAATTGTGCCGGATTGCTAACATTTCTGAGTGTTCTTGACAAAATGTGGCTTGCATTGTGAGCCCATAGTGTATTTATACTCTAACTAGAATTTAGGTCAACGTGTCCCCCGAGGCTCTCAAAACCAGCTGGTCCAGCTGCCACGTCCTGAGCGCCGCATTGCTGCCGTAACACTAGACCCACGCAGGCCTTCCGTAGGACGGCAGGCGGCCTGCCCTTCCGGAGATGTGATAGCTGGAGAGGGGAATTCCCCTCCTGCCCCCACCCCCCTCAAGGGCAGTGCTGTCATGGGGAGACTCATAGGGAACCCTCTCAGTGCTGCTGCCTAATATAGCCCCTCAAAGGGCAGAGTTAGCCCACGTGTCTTTGTGCGCCATCCCCATCTCTGTTCATCCCTCTTTTCTTTGCGTTTCACTTGAATTCTGCAGGTTGGCTGTATGCATTTCAGGGCTTCTCCATTTCTGCATTTCGCCTGGGCTGACCTATAATATGTGCCACAGATCAAACATTGTTAAACAAAGTGCGGTGATCGAGTTAGGATTGCAAGGGGGGTCTTTCATTTAGTCTATCATTGAATTTTCCACAACTTTAAACGAATGATTATCCGCCTATTTAGGGTATTTGTAGAAGCCTGTCCAATTAGTATGACCCCACTGAAAACACTCTGATTCCTGGCTACAGGCCTGCGGTTTGGAGCTAATTTTCTGAAGGGTTCCCACGTTTCCCTTTATGAAAATAGAATGGAATTTGGAGAATGCTTTAGAAGTTCAGCTGCACGTGAAAGGTTGGTGATATCAGTAAGTGCCTGGAAATCCTTCTCCTCACTCTGGTGTTGGGCCTACCCCATCTTCTCCTCCTTCTCAGATTATTCTCTGCTCAGCATTCAGGCTCCTGAAAAGCGGAGGCTGATCAGTGTTGGGAAAGGTCAATTAAAATCTAAATCTATACAAGCATTTGGTTTGTGTATCTGACAATGACCAAGACCCAGCTGTGATAATGTGTCCTTTGTTTGTTGGCTGTGGGCATTTGTCGTCTTTTTACTGTATTCAGATCCCCAAATGAACATCGCACGCTGCTTGTCATATTGACGTAGAGGCGAACACAGCTCTCGCTTCATTTATAAAGTGTTATGTCGTATAATTAAATTACGGTGAATAAAACCAGAAGTGGAGGCTGTCATCATGTTGGAGTGCCAGGTCGTTTCCTCCTACGTTTCAACTGGCTGTGTTTATCTGTGACAGTAGGAGTCGCATTTATGTGTTTTTTTTTTTTGGTGGAAAACAATGGTGTGTTCCGTCGTCGGATGTCAGAATGACGTTGAATATGTTCAGTTTTGTTGTAAACACAATAAGAAGCTCTAAAGGAACCTCAGAGGAACCTCTAATAACCGTCAGAAGGTGTCTGGTGCTCTGTGGGCACTTTGATCAAAAACTGTGCAAGCGCGTTTGATTTGCCTTGTGACAGAATGTGACAGAAAGTAGCAGGTTAATAACCTCACCGATGATAAACCAGGGACATCCAGGCACCAGTCAAGGGAGTTTGAGGGGGAGGCTGGCTGGCTGGCTTTTGAACTTGGGGCATTCTGATCAGAAATTTCAGAAGGACACCATGTTTGCTGAAGGACCATTTCTACCTTGTTTCCTGTGTTCTTTTCCTTACCTGGAGTACAGGACTATCTAGATCTAGGGCTGCTCTGAGTATTTTGAGATCTCCGCGCTCTAGTCAGATGTGTAGCTCAGTAGCAGGCAGTCACTGGTAAATCATAAGTGTATGGATCCTTTACTAGGGCAGAGTTCTTTGACTCCAGGTATAGACCTGAGAATGAATGCCTTCAGTTGAGTTTGTAGTTTTTGGGCTTGGAGCTTCACCCATACAGCCCCCCATAATGATCCCCCTAAGCAAAGACGTTGTGGTGCTGCCTCCCAACTCCACACGCCTTGGCTCTGGTAACGCAAAGCCATCAGGTTTGAGCAGGTCAGGGCTCTGGCTTCTGTAACAGTGCAATTCGCCTCCTGAGAGCCTCAATTTGAATGATCACCTGTTTTTGAATTTTTCAGCAAATTGTATATTAAAGCTTCTCAAGCAGCCAAAATCTGTGTGAATGCGAGGCACTCTGCGTTCAGAGAGGTCCTCCTTGCTCAGGTGTGCTGCCTTTAGAGTGCGATGTGGGCCCTGGAGGCAGCTTGACCTGCCTGCTGGTTTCTCACGGTGACTCACTCCCTTTAAGTGGTTGGCTTCGCGCTGACACTTGGCGAGGTGGGCAGCCGGGGCATCTCTGCGCTGCTGCTGGGCTGCGGGGGGCGTGCTGGTGGGGTGGTGCGCGGGGGATGTGGAGAGTGCCGCTGTCGGCCGCGGCGATCTGAAAACCAGCTGGTGCGGCCTCTGATCACACATCTCGTATTATGTTGTTCGTGACGAGTGGGATCTGGGCTCTGGATCTGGGAAGTATGAAGCTTTTAATGCTGTATGGCTCAGCTCTGACACTTACACTGACAGTCAGGGCTACCAAAGTCTCACCTCAGCGCGAGACCAACGAGATCCTGGCTGCTTCCCGGCAAGTCCATGGGCTGGGTGTTGTTTTTGTTATACTGCGGTGGTCATGCTCTCCCGTTCCCTATGCCACACTCCGCCTGCAGAAATTCAAGGTCGGCTGATCCCCGGTTAGTTTGAACAGGGCCGCACAGGCACTGTGGATCTCTCTGTCAAGGCGAGCCCTTCTTAGCCCTGATTGGGTGCAGGAGTGGCCTCTGTAGAGATGCAATCTCCAAAATACCTCGATGTGGCACGTCCGGTTCCCCCAGAGGAACCTGGCTTGATTTTCTAGAAGAGCGCGAGAGCTGCTGGGGAATTTAATGGTTGTTGCAGAGACTTCATGAAGGCCCACACTCTAAGGGCATGTCTGTAAGGTGAAGAAGCAGCCTTGCGTACAAATAAGGGTCCAGTGGCTGCTGCTTTTACGACATTCACTATCCCCTGTGACAGCGCTAATGGGTGCGTACACACACACACGCAGCTGTTTCCGTCCCACTTTATCACAGTCCTCCATCACCTCCATATCCTCTGACTGGGCCACTTTATTGAGACCTGACAAGAAGCTATAGTCATACTTTAGACCTCAGTAGTGAGATGATGAAGCTGAAAGCCCACTGAGGTGCAGGTAGTCACCTCCATTTGGGAGGAGGAGCGTGTAAAATGGGTGATGCTGGCAGGCCTCCACGCCGGCGCAGTGATGCCGCGTGTCTCCCGCAGGCGTGCCGTATCCGCCCACGACGCGCCTCTCCATGAAGGAGCTCTACGAGAACAGCAAACCCAAGGTGGAGGTGCTCAAGAGCCACCTGGTGAAGGAGGGCCGGCTGGAGGAGGAGGCGGCCCTGCGCATCATCAACGACGGGGCCAGCATCCTGCGCCAGGAGAAGTGCATGCTGGAGGTGGAGGCGCCGATTACGGGTGAGCAGGACCCCCCCGTGCCCCGCCCTCCTCCCGGCACGTGAGGTGTCACCACCGTGTTTGCTGCTGAATGAAAGCCTGGCTCCCCTGGGCTGCTTTCAACACACTGTTGGAGTTTGCCCCTGTCATTAACTCCTTGTTGGTGTTAGATGCATGCTGGAAGCTGCATTTACCCCTAGTTTTACCACTTTCATGGCACATTTAACAGAAATTAATTTTACGTCATAATGATTATGATGAATATAGAAACCAGAAGGTGACAGAATTTTGAGGACTTTGGTTGCAGCCCATAATAATGGTGCCAGATGTTATACGGCTGGTCGTGCCTGTGGCCCTCCCCACAGTGTGCGGCGATGTCCACGGCCAGTTCTTTGACCTGATGAAGCTGTTCGAGGTGGGCGGCTCCCCCAGTAACACGCGCTACTTGTTCCTGGGTGACTACGTGGACCGGGGCTACTTCAGCATCGAGGTGGGTGCCGCCATCACAGGGGGGTGGGGGGTTATCGCATAAGAGCGATATAAGAGCAGCCTATGACACAGTATAACGGTGTAAGGGCGGGGCTAGACTCTTAGTCGTCTCTACAGCAGCTAGTGGCT
>JABFEB020000113.1:8232074-8251227 GCA_019775895.2 Stomatorhinus ivindoensis
AGGGGGGGAATATAATTTAAGGAAATCTTCACATGAGACGCAAGGCTGAATGCGCCACTCCACCTTTCTGACTTCTGTTTAAGCATCCAAACATATCTTGCAGAATGTACAGAAATTGTTTATTAAGATTTTCTTAAATCTTCTAGCTGTTTAAAAAAAAAAGAAAATCAAGAATAAGTATTAAACTTTGTCCAGTAATTCTATTGCAAGGCCTCTATAAATCTTGATTTATGTAGATGTATCACTCAAAAAGAAACAAATATTAAAAAGTTAAAAAAAAAGTGTAATTTGTCTTGTCTTTCAGGTGTGCTGCATGTATACATGGGGAAGATCATTTTAAAAGCTGAATTGATCCTGTTTTGTGGGCTATTGCATGTATCCTTGTGTTCTTTAATTTATTTTGTTTTCTGACTAAAATGTCACTAGCCTTGCTGACTGTTCCATTGACAGGACTGGTGACATGGCGGGTAACAAATTTCATCTGTGTGTCAGCTTAATATATCCAGCTTTCCTATATAATTGATTGTATTAATTGCTATGGCAACCCAACATCTGCTTGGTTTATGGTGCAAGTACTTGTCCAATGGTAACATGGTTTCCACAGCAACCCATTTTCATCATAATTTAATATTTACTTGGAGTCCACTATTATCCCCGGTGACCTTCTTGCTTTACAGCAGTGTTAACCAATCCGGTCCTTGGGGACCCACAGTCAGTCCGTGTTTTTGCTCCCTGCAAGCTCCTTGCCAGAATTGCATATTTGGTAAGGAGCTGAGATGGAGCAAAAACGTGGAAAGACCGTCGGTCCCTAATGACCGGATTGGGAAACACTGCTTTATAATGACACCTTTCTGCCGGTGAGTATTTATTGAACTTATTTGGGTCATGTGACCTCTCAGCTACACCACAATGTTTGTCCCAAGTGTGACGGCTGTCGACACACCAGTCACGGGGGCAGGCAGGACATAGAAATATGCCAGAGTGTGCAACCTGTCCAAATCAGTCCCTTACCCTGGAATCGCACTGCGACTTTTTGTCTTTCATGGCAGATTGAAGGATATGATGGAATATATTGAGTCAGAGAAGATGCACAGGGAGATACATCTTAGGAAACATCTTTGTTATATTTTACAAAACCATATATATACAAAAAATAACAGTGATGGAAAGATGAGCAGAGAAATGCTTCAATGATGCTCTTTGTGCTGATATACAGAGTAGAACCAGCGTCAGAGCAGAAGCAGCCACTGTCTGTGACCAACGGCGTCGTTAGTTGTCTTTTGTACCAAGCGTCTGAGAGCTGATTTCAGCTGATGGCTGCCGTTCTGCAGAAATCCTCCACGCCGTTGCCAGGTAATGCAACCTTGGAGTCACGTTTCCATCATACCTGAGAGCCCCCGCGATGCGAGTTGCAGCATGTTTGCTGCAGACACACCTCAGGCAGGTTTCCTCTGAATCCTGCATATCAGGCATTTCGTGAAACATAATTTCAAGTCAAAGTAAAAACTAGAATCTGGTATCACTCTGCTGTGATACATCAGAACTCGTATAGCAAGGCTTTTCAACCTTAAACCAGGGACAATGCAATTCAAACCGGCTCAGACCATTAGCGTGTAATCAAATAAATAAGGACCAGGCAGGAACTTTCCACGTAGGGTAATCCTCGTTCCCCACCACTACAGATCTAAAATTAATTTTTTGGGTTTTTTTAGCATCTTGTATATTGAATTGTAATATCAACATTTCATCAATTTGCAGTGAGTCTCTGTAGCAGTATTGATCTCCAGTCCTGGAGGGCTGGAGCCCTTCACAGTTTTTGGTTTTGCCTCATTTAACACTCCTGGTTCAATTCCTTGTGCTAATTACCTCACAGTGCTTGAGTTGAATTTTTTTTTGTGATGGAACAGGTAAAGAACTAAGCTACACAGGGCTCCGGCCTTGCAGGACCGGCGTTTGGAGCCCCTGCTCTACTGTCTTATAGCACCAGCCTGGTCAGGTGCTTTGGCTCCGCCTCCTGCCTCCATGTTTATCCTGCTCTCTGCTGGCAGGTGCTGATATTTTGTTGGGCAGTGGAGCTTCCTCGCTGTGTGTTCCTTCTGAAATTTGACCTCTGCCTTCATCCCGCACCCAGGAGTCTCCTCACACCAGGGGGGGGCAGGGATCCTGTATGAGGAAAGACCACAAACGGGGGGGGGGATCAGTTTGCCTGGTGCTGTGAAGGCACTGATCTCTCTCTCATCTCTACAGGCCGAGGTCACAGTTTGAATTATTTATGGTTTTATTTAGCTACTGCTTTTAACCAGTCTATAGTTTTAGACTTTAAACAGCTGGATACTTTTATTTAACCTATTCAGTAATGGTAATAGTCCCCCTTTTACACTGTTTAGTTACATAAATCATATTGATCTTATGGAAAATTATTCCATATTATAGTACATATTTAATACATTAGGCTAGAATGCTTTTAGTGTCATTGTAACAAGTTACAATGGAACTCAATATGTGTGATTCCCCAGCAATGCTTTGAGGTACATATGAATACTAATACACAATGATGAATGTAATCCTTCCTGTTGTATATTATTTTTCTTAACGTTAGCTGTTTGACGTGTCCCATTTCCCACTTTTCTAAAGCCAGCACACGCCTCAGCTGATTCCGTCTCAGTGTTGTTGGCCTGTGGCCATTTTTACTACACGAGCAGCCTTGATGACGCGTGGAGAATAAGAGCAGATATTTACAGATATTTCTTATGTCTATTTTTACCTTGTTCACTTACTTTTGTCCAAGGTGACTTACAAACTTTATAATCCCACATTTTAAAGTGATTTATTAAACACAGGAACAGGCTACAGTGACAGATCGTCTTCCAGGTGCTGTGTTCACACATTCAGTCTGTGCATAAACTGTGTGGTGAGCCCTTGTGGAAACGTCGAGTCTCACCTGCATGCCATTGTGGCTGATTGTGCAGATCTGCAGGCTGTGTAGGGAAGCCGCTTGGTTATTCTGGCCTTTCCTGCTGGAGCAGATGCTGTAGGAACACCTGAGTAAGACCGGCATCCTTCACTCTATGTGCCGTTGAGGGGGAAGGTGGTAGTGGAACTCATACGAGCTAAGTACCTGTTGGCATCCAAGCGATTTCGCCTGCGTATGAGGACAAGAGCCCCCCCAGCCAGGACAAGCAGGATCATGAGGCTGCCCCCAGCTACTATGACAACGACGATCAAAGAAATGGGCCCTAGAGAGTGAGAGCGAGAGTGCATTGTTAGTGAATGTTCTCTGCAACCGCAGCAGAGCTAAATTTTTTGTTTTATGCCAACTAGGCAGGTAAGAAGTTCTCCAAAGACAGGTGAGACGCACCATTGAGGGCATGTGGCATTAAGATGGTCAAGGAATGAACACGTTCCTGTTAAACTGTGATGTTAATCCACACACAGGCTTGTATTCAATAATCTGATCCTTCACTCAAGCAGCTAGCAAGCTGCTAAAACACCATGCAGGATGGATTCTATAGCAGGATCTCCCCCATTCCAGTCCTGGAGGACCAGTCTGCACCACAGTTTGCAGACTTGCCTGCTGGTGAGCTGAATAAGGCATGACTTTTTGCGAAGTTCACATTCATTTTGTTCTGCATGTAGACATTTTGTTCTGTTGTCTAATGGATTAAGCTGATGTGGGACTCAGCTGGAACATTGATACCTTACACTGAATGAACCTAACACTTTTACTATAACACTATTTGCAAATTAAACACAGTACACAACTGCGGGTGTAGCTGTATTTAGGTGGGGTGTGACAGCTTTGTGCTCTCAGTGACACCTCACATACCACGTGGCGTCAAGTAATCTTGCAGGAAATAAGGGAAGCAACTCTTCTGATGACTCGGAGGATGTATTTGGTACTGACCCTGAGACTGGTCTTGCGCCCCCATCTCGGTGTCCTGGCTGCTGCAGGTGGGGGGGGGAAGCCATCCCGGCTCACACTGACACTCTGACTTGTGGTTGCACACCTGCGGGACATGGAGATGTGGAAACTCCGTTACGGGACGCCGCACTGGTGTGTCATGTGATTAGGAGCACCTTCATGAAACAGCTTAAAAACTGTATTTAATGTCACACTTTCTATTAGCTCCCATTCTAAGATGCCCTGAGCCCCCCAATTGGAGAATAGGTCTGATGGATGCGGGCATGGATGGAAATAGCCCCCAAGCCCTTCTAACGACGTGATGTTTTTTTTAAAGGAGTTTGAAGCATTGGGTAACGGAGTAACTCTTACATATAACAGTGACATCTGAGCCCCCCTCCCAACTCACTGCATGGCCTGGGCATTTCTCCAGGCAGTGGGTGTTCATGTACGCCACCTCCAGATCTACACACTGATTACTCCAGCAGACCTGAGGGTTGGACCAGAGACACTGTAAACATAGTATGATGTATCTCCCAATTAAGTAGCATTTAACATAAAATACTTTATTGAGCCTTTTTCCTGCTCCACCCTGCTCTCCCTGAGACACACAGACACACATACAGGTGAGAGCAAGCTTAGGGATGACAGCCCAGGGTCAGCCAGTGTGCGCCACCCCTGGAGCTGGGGGTACGGGCCCTGCTCAGGGGCCCAACAGCAGCATCAGTGCATCACGGGCACCCTACTCCTATCATGCTGAGCCACGCATGACCCCCCATATACATTCACAAACATTAATCATGAATAATTTAAATCAGTAAATGAATTTACAGGTCAGAAATTACACAGAAACTGTAGACTAGAGGATCTAACAGTTGACTGTGTAAATGTCTGGATCGTGTAAAGTGAACCCCTGGAGTAATTTAAAGATTGATTTCTGAATATCTGCTGGATCTCCTCCCCTGTCATTTATCGCCTGGTCTTACCTGCCCTTCACCACACTTGGACCCAACATCCACCTGGCCACGGTCCTCGGAGGGGTCGCCGTAGAAGGTGGCTTTGCACTGACCCACCTGCATCGGCTGGCCGTAGCTGGGGGTGTCACTGCCGTTGACACAGAACAGTTTACCGCACAGCACGTCCCTGTGTGGGGGGGGGGGGATTGGGGTAAGGGGTGATGCTTTGAGGATGAGAGGCGAAGACTCTAGGTGAGAACAGACTGGAGGGTGGAATTCCTGGTTTGAGGTCTGACATACGATTCATTGCATTTGAAGTAGTCATCCGGACCAATACGCCAGCAGAACCCAGAGAAGACACCGTGGGTGTTCAGTTCATAGCAGGAGTAAACAGCCACTTCTGCCGCTGTAAATAAACATCCAACAGGCACTTGGTTACATGAGCAGGTGGACTCGTCCTGGTCACATGATGTCTCTGAGGGCTTTTATGCATCTGTGGACCTGCATCTGCTACAATTAAGCATACAGCTCTGATTTAGAGATACTGACATCACATACCGGTGTTTCCCAATCTGCTTCTTGGGGAGCCACAGGCCTTGAGGTGAGGTGCATGTGCCGATTACAGTGTGTTGCCACACCCACCACATGACAATCCACCTCAGGGATGAGAACCTGAGTGCAGCCATGTGGCAGGTGATACCTCAGCACCACACTAGTCCAAATGGACCAGTATGAGTTTTTTCTGGTGGCTGGAATGCCAATCCTGCCACCAACCCCTAAGTTTTCCCCTGTAAGTTGGGGGACCTCCGTATACGGCTGGATGTAGAGTAATGTCATACTGAGGATGAAGTAATTGCTCAAGGGCCCAACAGAGTAGAATCACTCCAGGTATTTATGGGTTTTGAACCAGCAACCTTCCAGTTGCAGGCACAGATCCCTAGCCTTAGTGTCACCAATCCGCCACAGACCTTGAAGGGAGCAAAAATGTGGACTTTCTGGTAAGGAGCTTGGAAGGAGCAAAGTGGACCAACTGTGGGGCCCCGAGAATCAAATTGATAAGTACCGACACGAACATTAGAAATTGCTACCTTTCAGGGCCGATTGAGCTCCCTCAGCATGCATGTATGGGGGTAAATATTGACACTGTCACTCACTTTCCCCCCACATGCGGATGCACTGCTGCGAGCGCATAGGGCACTGTCCATCATAGCAGTAGCCCTGTCCATCACCACAGGGGAGGCCATTTGCAGCGAAGACGTCCTCAGGGCAGGTGGCGTCTCTGCCTGTGCAGAACTCGGGGAGGTCACAGTCATCCCGCCGCGGACGGCACTCCCGTGTGGCCGCCGCAATCTGACAGGCAGGAGAGCTCGTTAGCGGGATTTTCCAAGAATCGGGAAGCATGAAAATAATTAATGTCAAACCAACAGCAGTACAGACACGCTGTCTGTAACTGTCTGTCTGAAACACTCTGTTAGAGCTTTAAGCCCCCAATTAGCCCATTGTGCTCTGATTGGTCGGCTCATCTGCACGTTCCTCTTATGTTTTGTAGTCTGTAGACAGATGATTGCAGTTAGGCAGCCAATACAGATTGTGTTAAGAGGTGACCTCACCATGTCACGGAAGTAAGGGCCCGAATTCCAATGTGGCATTTCAGACAGGTTAAAGGACAGTATTTCCTGTGGTGAGAGTTAGTCTCTTTGGTGTGTACATTGGGTCTTTGACTGTTTACATGCACATAAAGATATATGAGTCACTAAAGGAAAGGTTAAAACTGGAAAAGCATAATAAGCCCTCTTTGAAATATCTAAGCAAAACAATTCATTTGGGGCTCATTCGAATTCATTCAGGGCATTAGCTTCAAATGCCCCAGGCCCAATTTAATGCAGTTCTGTAAGAATGTTAAAACTCTTAGCATCCCACAATAAAGCCAGCTCAATACCGAGTCATTCCCAGATCCTAGGCTAAATATCAGCAGTGGGGAAACCCATCTATCCATTTTCCATGCAGCACCCATCCTATGTAGGGTCTCAGGGGTCCGGAACCTATTCCAGAAGCTACTGGCACAAGGCAGGGAATAAGCCAGGATGGAGCAGCAGTGAGGAACTGTGACCAAATAATCGGAAAATCCCATTCTGAGATGTGATTGGGTGAGGACCGGAGACCAGCTGCATTGGGATCTGATTAAGCAGCAGGTGGTGCAGTGGTTAGCAAATTAGTGTTACATCCAAACAATTACAGGTTTACATCCCAGGAGAGGTCTGCTGGTGCATTTCAGTCACTTAACCTGAATTGCTCTGGTAAATACTCAGCGGTATAAATGGATAACATGGTCGCTTTGGATGAATGCAGCTGCTGCCTTATAAATAATGAAAAGCAGGATTGGATTTTAAAACGAACAGCTGTATTTCATAGTGCTCATGTGGCGACCACTAGAGGTCACTAACGCACCAAAACAGCGAGACATGTTCTCTGGGAAGTATTTGGTATTACTGGAGACATGAGGCTGCTTTTAACTGTTATGAAGAAAGAAACTGCTACTGAAAATGGGAGTTTCGCCAAGTGCTTCCAGGAAGACAGAATAAACTCAGAATAAGGAGCCGCCTGTGTGTTTTTGAGTGTTTCTCAATATGTATCCTTGGGTATCCTTATGTACCCATTTTACATCATCTTCCATTGCAGAAGACAGGTTCCATTACTCAAGAACAAAGGTCCAGAGGATGGTAAAAATCCCTAGTTGTTGGTCTTGCCTCACCCCGGCTGCATCCTCATTGAATGAGTCCAGTCCTATAATTCATTGCGCCCCAGGTTCTGGGGAGGCAAGTTAGCAGTACTGTAGTCTTTGCATTCTTCGTATTGAGATTCATCCTTTGTTTTGTGTGTGTAATTCACAGCTAATGGGTGATGGTCAGTTTGTTTAGGGTGAGATTGTATCCAAGCACGTATGTATGTATGTGCATGCCAGTCATTTTCATAAGGTGCACCTTGCAGTTCTCGCAGCAGTCCCCGGACACACACTGCACCCCTTCCGCCAGCCTGCAGGTGGCAGCATTGCAGCATGGATCTGTGCATTCCTGTTGACCCCACCCACCAGAAACAAGATGGTCATACATCATGTACGTGATTAGTCAGTTCCTCCATGCAAATGTCTAGTGCCATGGTCACTTGCATTTCCATTGGACAGTTAGTTAGTTAGTTTCCATTGGACTGTTTGCACATCACTCACATTTTATTGTGTCTTCTTCACTGTGTTTGTGCCCTTTGGAATCGGTGAGACCATTAACTCAAGGTCTGATGTAGAAACACATCTCAAAACCCTTGTATGTGTAAAAACAAGATCTTCGCACAGAAGGCTAAATCTACTTAAAGCACGAGGTTCCGATTGTGATCAGAAGAAGCCCCTGTTTGTTCAGAGGGAGTCCTACCTCCTCAGTGCTACAGTCGCACTCCTCTCCCACCTCCAGGAGACCATTTCCACACACCTGGACCGCTGCCAGGGGCTGATCCAGAATGCAGCTGAGATTCCAAGATTCCTGGAAAAGCTCATACCTCTTCTGGCTGCAACTACTGAAGAACCTCGGGGGGTTGTAACTGAAATCGCACCACATGTATCTATGGCAACCCAGTGCAGATCCAACCAGCCCCAGAAGTATTCCAGCACTTATTGCTCTTAGTCTGGCGTGATTTTGTAAGATTTAGGTGCTGGATATCGGTCATGTGTCTTTGAATTTTACAGTTAGCTGGAGTCACATAGTAGCGAATACACAGCTGTGTAAATGTATCTAATCTGAAACATAAAGCCGTTCTGGTTAAATCCAGATGCTAAACAAACAGATAAAGTCAAACGTTGGCACCTTTTGTTTTTGTTTTTTTCTGCTACCATTGGTCATGTTTGGTTTGTCATTGTATATGGTCACTGCGTGTCTGCATTCAACACGCGCCGGTCTCATTCAGTTCCAAACTGTCCTGCCAGGAATCGCACACAGATTGTAATTTGAAAGCATGTTGCTACATGAGTAAACAGAGGTGTGTGTGCTAATCATGGATTAATACATGTGATGTGATTCAAATCGTATATCATTTATACTATGGCCATAAACTGGTTAAACATTTGGAAGATTAATTTAATGCATTTCATTTAGCAAATATGATATGGGATATTTTTGCAGTGATACTTAATAACTGTTACAGGACACAAGTTACAAATATTACTGATCACAAAAATAGCATGAAACACAAAAGAGTGTTGATCCTTGTATTCCTCATTGATATCGCCATTACCCCCCCTCTCCCAAACAATGAACTCCTACCTGAGCACAGCAGACATAATGCAGGTGTCCTCCGCACAGGTGCAGTCTCCAGTGTCATGACTCATGCCCAGGTTGTGTCCCATCTCGTGGGCCAGTGTGACCCCGGTACTAATGGCGTAGGACCTGCTGTCCTGGAGCGAAATGAAATATTTTCTCTAGATAACAGTCATAATATTACACCAGACAAGTGAGACAGGAGACATCATGGCAAATTTAGAAGGATGTTGGTGTTAGAACTTAATCTTGGCAGTAAGACCCACAGTACCTGCACCAACCCTGTAGACTGGGGTTGGCAAATGGTGCCCACATAAGCCAAACCCACCGTGCCACCCTCAAAATCCATGGCTCTGAAAGAGAAGGCAGGAGATAGCTACCCAGGGAAGGGTGTGGGTTTGCATCCCAACAGCACTGTTGGTGCCTGTCATGACATACTTTAAGCTGAACTCTGAGGTACGCAGTGTATAAACATAAAACAGTTGCTTCAGATTATAAAAAGTATCACTATATATTACAATTTGTTAGCTTTGAATAAAAGGGACAACTGAGTGAATAAGTGACAGACTAGATACAAAGGCTCTGGATCTAGTTCTTTAGTAAAGAAGGTACAGCGTTCACTCATTAACCTGGAAACATTAGTATAATATTAGTAAACACTGTACTGTGTGCTATGGAGAGACCATTTTGGAACTATTTTCTGTGCAAGTTTGATGCTTAATCCTGTCATGAAGATCTGTGAGATGACCTCAACTCATTACTGAACCTACGTTATCAGTTGTGCGTTGTCGTGAGTCCTGGCGTTCACCAGAACATCGTTTCTCCACTTTGTGAAGCTGTTCAGGGTCTCCCCAGCACTGGTCGACAACTGGATCTTGTCCTGGTCGGTCCAGACCTCGATGCCCACGAGAATGATATGTGTGTGAAGGGCCTTGTAGACCTGGGGATGTGAAATGGTGCCTATTCTTATATGGGGACAGTAATATCTATCATCCGTACCACATAACTGCAGCAAGGTGCCATTTCGGATAAAGAAGTAGACTTTGCGTTAGATCTTTCCAAGGAACTACACAGAATTTCCAAAACTTTGTCTGTTTTTTGTTGTTTTTCAGATGAGATCACCGAAGACCTAAAATCAAGCATCCAACAAAGAACTTTTCTTAATTCATTTCTATCATTATCGTTATAATCAGCAGGGTGTGCTGGTGAATTCTTCCATTGAGTAATTTTTGTTTTTTAGGGTGCTGTCTTTGGGGGGGTGGGGGATGTTTGTTATCTTTTATGTTAATGCTTTTTCATATTCTTCTTCCATTGTCTTTCAATAAAAATTTCATAACGAAAAAAAACTTCCTGTACATTTTCACATCACATCCCATGGATTGGGTGAGTTTGGGAAATTTGCTCTTCAGTCGTAAAGTAATTCAGTGACACTTTGTCGAGGTTCTGAGTAGAGTCTTTTGGGTGGTTTGTAGAACAGCAAGGCTCTGTATCGACTGCTGGGTGGTATCTCCTAATGAACAGCAGGTATTCTCTGTGCCCTCTCTGGATAAAGAAATAAAATGAATGCATGGGGCTCTTAGAAGGCACTGCAGTCTGTCAGACTCACCATGTTAACAAAGACGACAATGTCAAAAATGCGCCTTCTCACTTCTCCCAGGTCACTGTTCATTTTGCAGTACTGTAAGAAAGGCAAGCGGCTGAGCTGAATGAGATCAAGGTGCCCGTAAGAACAGGAGATGGAGTTAATGGGGGTCAGCGAACAAACAGCACTTTAACACATAAATATTTCAACATCATAATTAAAGATCCGGATACTGATTTATTAATGGTGCCGTTCTCTGCTGTAATGAGTGTTGCTGTGATTTGGGAGCTTCTGAAGGTTTGCTGTGTCCTTGATCACTGTCATTGCTCACCTCTCTGTGGTCCACAACCAAGTACAGCTCAATGTACTTCTGCAGTGAGGTGGACGAGGCCTGTGGCACAGGGGAAAGGGTTACGCTGAGCCTGTCTCCCCTGGAAGGTGAAAGTGAACCAGAGAACTGAAAGCAGCTGCATAGCCAGTGTGGCGGCTGACTTCTCATTACGGGTGAATGTGGATTTAAAAGGCAATAGCTTGTTAAACAAGTAGCCAAAGAAATTCTTGCTTGAGTTTCACGCTTTGTGTGGACCTGTTATATAAGAGCCTCCATCAGAAGTGCAGGTCCACCAAATGGCAATCAGCCAGAATTGCTATGACACACAGGTGAGCCGTTACACACTTGAGCACTTTCACAGGGGTGTAGCGCTCACAAACGTCATCTTTCATTTTATCAGTTATTAACCTGTGATTAACGCACCAGGCCCAGAACTACTCCCAGTCGGGCTAATCAGTCTGAACCCAAGGTTAACATATCTCTGGAGACATGCTTTCCCCTGCTTTTTAATACCTTTGCTGTTTGAACAGAGCATTGTTTTGACTTACTGAGGCTCCTGAGCTCCCCCTGGTGCGAATGAATGGAATTGCAGACTCCAGTGTGTGGTTGTACACTCCACACACCCTGGACTCTGTAACCAGGTGCTCGTACTTGAAGAGGGCGTGGTCCCCAGTGTCGCTGTCTGACAGTGGCTCTATCAGGTATATCTCTGCTGCAGTCTTAATGTAGCCCCTGAAATCAACAGTAAGAGGTCAGGTGAGACCTGCTGGACTGCAGGGCATCGCCGGGGCATTGTGACCAGGTCTGTGCTCTATTCCAGCAGCTGTTGTGTGTGTTTCTGTCTTCAGACCTCAGGCCATGGCAGATGCTGATGCTCGCTGAGGACTCATTACCGCCGCCAGCCGTCCCAGAGTAGCAGCAGAGATCCTGAGTCAGAGCAGGTCGGCAATCAGTGAATGGAGAAGAAAGCGTGTGAGCGTACTGCTAGTATCTTGTTACCATGGTAACTGACCAGGTCCCCCGGGAAAGACGTGACCCTACTTCCATTCTTGGTGTAGTGTGTTTCACTGTAGTCTGGTGCAAACAGGCCCCTGAGAGAACATCATTATTTAGTGTTAATCCAGATCTTCGAGCTGCTCAAAAAAACCACACCACTAAGGGTACAACATGCTGGGACATGTCCAGGTTAGCAGCAACCCAACATGGCATGCTGGGAACGAGGGTCAGACTTACTGGTTTCTCTCCAGGTGAAGTTCCATGTGTCTTCCAGCCATGGTTAGCCTGTACCCAACCATGTCGGGCCATACTGACTGAGGAAGAGGAGCAAGCAGTCAGCAGGAGCAACACTGGGGTCCACGTCCTGTCCTGGAGTTTGGCAGAATCTGACATCTCTTCAGTTATATTTATAAACATGTAAAGCTGTTTGTTTGTAGATGTTTCAGTTCTTTTCATTTTAAAGTACGGTAATACTTACAGAATAAACCGTGATGCATTGAATGATGGTGATCTCAGTGCACGCATGTTGCACACTGACTCAACACTTATCACTATAATCACATTCATCTCTCAAAGTGATGAAAAAGCACATGTTCATTGTGGGAGCTTATTTCAGTATCTTGCTATTATGTACCTGTAGTCTAGCAGAATGGTAATACTTTGTTAATCCCTGTGTGGAAATTCTCTTTTTGCTTTGCTCCATCTTGATCTCCATACAGATGAAAGGCGGGGGTCATAGCAAGCGGGCAGCCACCTCGCAGTACCCGGGGGGGCTGGGGGTTAAGGGCCTTTCTCAGGGGCTCATGGATGTGCCTTAGACTGAGTCTTACCTGGGTGTTTGTCCTGTGCAGGATATGCAGTCTGACGGGACGGACCACCTCGTAATCCCCCTTCCCTCCCAGGAAGGGATAGCGTCCCTCTGCGGAGTAAGAGCCTACTAAAATGACCTTATTTGACAATCATTAACATGGATTCCAGTATCACTCATTCATACGGTTAACTATTAGCTAAAAAATCCATCCAATTACATTTATTTGGGACACAATAGCACAGTCTGTCCTTGGACACGACCTGGAATCCTCTCTGGTTCTAATCCGGGCTGTTACGCTCTATGAATCTGTGTGTTTACATTAGGCTGCTGAAATCTCCACAGTGACCGCATTGGGTCTGTGCTGTAAATCCTTAAGACTGCAATTGTTTATTTTGGAATTCTAAATGCTTTATTTACCATATAGTAAGATCGACATTATAGTCAACCTTTTGGTTAATTTTATAAACTTTTGTGTCAATTCTAATTTTACTTAGTATACAATATTACTGTAATCCCCATAAATAGGCATTTTTGAAAGGATTATAATAAATTATAATAATGAATATTTATTTCCACAGGAACCATGTATGGTCACACCCCCTTGCACAGATTATTCCTGGAAGTATCAGTTTTAAGCACTTTACTCATTGACTTCCACAGAGGTGCAGTGCTTTAGTCTGTGATGCGCTAAGCTGATTGCAGACTGCGTGTCATGCAGCAATAGAGCCAGTTACCCACCTGAAGGCCAAGCTAGGCAGCTCAGCAAGAAGGTCAGAAGCAACAGGATCCCAAACTCCATTCCTATTCAGAGCATGTATGTGAGACGCACAACAGCCAGCTTCTTTATATAGGGAGAGAGAGGGCGGGAGCGCTGCCTTACTCCAGTATGGACGGGTTTGTTCCTCCTTATGTTTCCTTGTTGTCTCTCTCACTCTCTTTCATCTCTGTGAGTGTGTATATGGTGTCAAGCACAATCCACTTGTCTTTATCAGTGTCAATAATGTATATTGTATTTTTTCGGTAATTAAGGTGAAGGTTGGGTGGTTCGGTGGAACAGGAGACTCAGGCAACACGCCTCGAAGACCCCAGAAAAGCAGGTGCTGCCGTGTGTGAACATATTTGAATGTACAAGTAGGGGGAAAGAAGGTGAATAAAATGCCAGTGAAATCTAATGTCCCTCTCCCTGCCTTTGTGATAATTCCTGTTTGTACTGTTTCTTACACAGGAAACACAAACTAGCCTGTGCTTCACCCACAGTGACTGTGCTGTGGAGACATCCAGTGAATGCAAGAACTGGGTAAATTGAGGCCCGAATTCTCTACAGAGACCGGCAAAGATCAGAATCAAATCTCCTTTTAAAGATAACGTTGATTATTAATTACACCTGAATAGTTTCTGTACATCTTGACTCTTCCAACACGAATCTGCACAGCACAGGTTTCTTTAAATACAAAAGGTTGCAGTTCAGTGCAAATGTGAAACCTCTTTGTTATTGTGTGAGGAGACATTCATTATTGTTTATTATGTTTTTTTGCTCTATTGGGTTAACCGGGACCGTGGGTACGCAAATTTCGTTCCACCTCGTGCAAATGTGATGCGAATGACAAGAAACTTTCCTTGACCCTTGACCCTTGATTTCATACACTGGCTTGTACAACGTGAATGTATGACAGAGTGGCTGATTAGGGGTCAAGAGATTTCCCAGTGGGCAGGCCGAGGTGTGGGCTGCTGACAACAGCTGGGAATGCCGGACCAAAATAAAACTTAATCTGGTCTGTGTGGTTGATCCCCCTCCATCCTGATGCCAAATTTTATCGTCAGCACGCCCCTGCACTGCTCCCCAGCTGAAGCTCAGTATCAATCCGGCCCTGAAAAGATTTTTATCAGAATAAATAATACTTCCAGGCTTATGAAAGCTTCGCTTTGTTTAGCACTGTATATTATTGATATTACTCCTTAACGACTACAATTAGTGACCGGTACAGAACAATTACACGTTGCAGGAATTTCATTTTCCGTTTGTTAGTTCTGGCACAGATCCTGTCAGTAACAGCTTTGTTTTTCTGTTTACTCTCACAGTCATCTGTAATTAATGGAGTTCTGAGAGAGGCAAATATTTTGTAGTACGTTTTCCTGGAAGACGCACACGATTTGCCAATTTAACATCTGATTCACACAGACTCATTTATACCAAACCCGAGCTCAATAAGCAACTCAACCCTACAACCTGCTGCCTCTTTTTAGGAGATCTTAATATTGAACTGTAGATCTACTGTGCTGCGATGGGCTGGCCCCCTGTCCAGGGTTGTTCCCTGCCTTGTGCCCATTGCTTCCGGGTAGGCTCCGGACCCCCCGCGACCCAGTAGGATAAGCGGGTATAGAAAATGGATGGATGGATGGATCTACTGTGTTTTTGTCCAAATTCCAACATCAGAATCTCTTCTCAACCTTCAAGAAGCTGCTCAGAAACACTTCATCTAGCCATGCAATCACTGACCTGGTCTATAGTTATCTCTTATGCCATATCTACTCTCTTGCGTATCCGGAATGTTCCTTATGCCTTTGATTTGAATAGCTCCCTTATTTATTGTTGCTATGTTTGCAACATATTTATAGCTCTTGCTCCAGTGCTAACTTCCACTTTTACTTCAACTAGTTATTCAGTGAAAACCCAGCCATACTGCATTCATGCCCAGTTGTCTCCTTGACTGCCGTATACTTGTAATCTACTACCTGCCTCGCTTGTTCCTCTCTTTGGACAGAATTATATGCTGAATAAATAAATGTGAAACCAAATTCAAAATATCAATATCTACCATCCTACATGATTAGTTACATATTTATATTTAGCAGATGTGTTCACACACAGTAAGTGATACACACAAATTACTTCAAAGAAATTCCACGGCTCAGCTGTAATAAATGGTTCCATTTGCGGCTCGTGGTCCTACAGCTTGATCTGATTTGTAGATACAAGGTCACATCTTCAACTGCTGACGTTGTGCATGCATCTTCAGTTTGATGGGTTTACAGAAAGTGAATGAGGCCTGCTTTGCGTTTCGTCACCATTTAGTATCCAGAACCTATAATCTGAATTCGGTCTAAAAACAATGATAAAAGGAAAACAAACTTAGCAATTTCTGCCATGTGAATGGTCTGTGTCGTGTAGTTCCCCCTAATTCAAAACCTTTTTCTAACTTTTATGAAACTTGATTGTATTCATTCACTGTCACAGGGAACCACGCACAGCCGCACATTTCATCAATTTAGAATGAAAAGCGCTTTAGTTCCAGGAACACTGTGCGCCATGATTAGGGTTTCCACGGTGGGAAAACATGAAATTCAGGACAAATTGCGTCTAGCATTGGTTTAGCTGATTTCATTTTTCAATACGGGACAATGCTGTAAAATATGAGAAGAGTAGCAGTTATAGCCAGGATTGCAGCAGTTTACACACGCAAGAGAATAACATTGTTTGCCTTTAAGTCCCAATAAAACTCGGCACGCTTCCTCTGCTTCAGTTTTGCTTTCGTTTTTTCATCCAATTTCCACTTGATTCTGGACTCAGCTTCACAGAATATCCTCTATTGCAGTTTCTGTGAGATCGGGGGGCATTTATTTAGTCCATCTGTTTCTCTTTTCTAAGTGCAGAGTGAACTTTCAAATCAGAGGTTGCTCACCTTGCCAGATTTCTGGGTCCATCCATGTCCCACTCAGGCTTGAACCCATAATCCTTTGCTCGCACCCAGCCTCAGTTACCGCCTTTTTGGCTTTTCCAGATATGTGGGACTGGACCACAGTCTAACTAATGATCGAATGTCACCAGGAGACACAAACAAATGATTAAAGTCTGCCAATACAATAATTGAGACAACATGGTGAGAGTGCAATATGGATGCATATTTATAAGGGCTTTCAAGCTGCTCTTTCAATCATGTGACCCCTTCTAAAAATTCATACTCCAAAGTAGGCTTTGTTTACAGACCCTTACTAGGAGGAGCTGGCAGACAATTAGCAATAAGTGGACTTTTAAAGGTGTGGGGGACATTCTCAGACTTCCCTCATAATTCCAGGAACAGCAGTGTTATGAGTATTACACACCATTACGAAATACGTGACTGTATCACTTATCTGTGTCTTCATGTTTGCTCATTACAACAGGGCCCTCCGATAATCTCATTTATATCTCTGTCACGTCAACTTCCGTCACTGCTGCCAAGCGTGTCATTTTTTATGTAGGTTTATTTGTCAACGTTGCTCTGTCGGTTTGTCTGCTTCTTTAAAAATAAATGAGCAGTGAAAAGTCCAAACTTGTGAAGGTCTGTCTGCTCTTTAAGACTTTAACGGAAGATTCCTGGTTAATGAGAAGTAGAGATCAGAAATACTTCACTTCGCTGTTACTTTCTGCTGTTTTCCATTGCCCTCGTAAGCCATGTGACTCAGATCCTAGTTGACATTTAAGATCCTGAATAATAATCACCATTACAGCGACTGACAAGCTTCCACGCGAACCTCAGGCCCGCATCCTAATAATCACCATTACAGCGACTGACAAGCTTCCACGCGAACCTCAGGCCCGCATCCTAATAATCACCATTACAGCGACTGACAAGCTTCCACGCGAACCTCAGGCCCGCATCCTAATAATCACCATTAGGGCGACTGACAAGCTTTCACGCGTACCTCAGGCCCGCATCCTAATAATCACCATTACGCCGACTGACAAGCTTCCACGCGAACTTCAGGCCCGCATCCTAATAATCACCATTACGGCGACTGACAAGCTTCCATGCGAACCTCAGGCCCGCATCCTAATAATCACCATTAGGGCGACTGACAAGCTTCCACGCGAACCTCAGGCCCGCATCCTAATAATCACCATTAGAGCGACTGACAAGCTTCCACGCGAACCTCAGGCCCGCATCCTAATAATCACCATTACGGCGACTGACAAGCTTCCACGCGAACCTCAGGCCCGCATCCTAATAATCACCATTACGGCGACTGACAAGCTTCCATGCCCACGTCCAGCGCCTGAGCCCCACACAAGCCTGTCTACTGTGGAGCTTCACATACGCTGACTGTATGTTAGGAAGCTTCACACAGGTCCACAGTATACAGGACCCTACTTTTACCTTTATTTTGTTTAACACCTTTTCAAGTATTGCATCTTTAAATGTTTTTATTTCGATATATTTGTACTTTTTTTTTTTAATCAAAACACATTTTAATACCTCGACATAACTAGATACACAGACAAAGAAGTTGTTTTAGGTTTTGTCATGCTTAGTTGGGGAGCTTTTGCAGATATGAATATAAAATAAATAACAGCAGGGGCTCTCTGGGGATGATATAGTCCCAGTCATTAGCAGATTTGCCTAGGCGGGGGGGTCTTTGTCATGGTGGTTCCCCAAGCTTCTCTTCAAGGCCACATTTTCCTCCCCAGTGATAAGTCACTGACCATTTATTTCCCGCCTTCTCACTGAGCCAATTTTGTCCATCACTAGAATGTGTAAAGTCCACAGGAAACCACATAACTGGGCCAAAAACTGCAATTTTTTTTTCAAGTAATTCCAGCCATTAATGTCAACAGGAAACAGTTTGGTTCCTGTTCGCATTAAATGTGCATAGGGGGAACCTTCATGTTCTCTGCTTTGACCAAATACACAGTGATCACATAATGGCAGAGAATTCACTGCAAATTGTGTGAAACTTCTGATCACATCAACGACACAGAAATGACACAGCAATATGTCTCATTTTAGCACAGAAAAGTCATGTGACAAACTATCGTACTATAGTTCCCATGACAAAATATCTTGTTTTGGTGTATTTGCCCTGGAAACAGGAAAACTAGCACCCTGAATTGGGTGTGTGCATTGTGCCATTGACTAATCTGATGTCTCACTGCTATCAGTGTTAAATAAAGACTTCCCACTGCGTCACTCAAAATGGGTCAAGGAAAGACTTCTTTAAAATGTCTTCATCTAACACATCTGCTGATAATTGTACTTAAGAAACTCGGTTATTTAAAAACATAATCAGCTCAGTTGTATTGAAATACGTCGCAGTATTACTTTTCCTTTTCACTGTTGGATGGCTCCTTGTAAATGTCGGTCTGTATGTTTGTATTTTTTGTCTTTTTGACCAAGTGACAAATAACGTGTTACTGCATTCCGACCAGCAGATGGTGCTAGGTTCACACTGGCAGAAACCTGGAGATTTCGCCACTAGCATGATACCAGCCTGAAGAGGAAGTGGTGGTGGTGGTGGTG
>JABFEB020000113.1:8264124-8281081 GCA_019775895.2 Stomatorhinus ivindoensis
CACAAGTGGCTGGCCCACAGTACCAATGCTTCATGTGCATGTATTTAACAGGGATGTTGATCAGGTGGTAGAGGGACAGCGATGGCATGCAAGCAGACTGTTTCTTTCCTACTGAAATGGCCTGACAGTGGGTTTTGAGAATGCCAAGGCCAGCAGAAACTGTTAGTCCCTCTCTCTCCATCTCCAGTGTCGTGGGCTTAGAATTCTGCCTGTATTCTGTTTCCTTTGGCACCTACATGTTCTTCCCATTTTGCACAGTTTACCTCCTGCAGGCCAATGACAGTGGGTGTACTGGCATCTGCAAAGAATACATAGTGCGTGCACCCTGTTACACTGTCAGAAAAGGGTGAATACAGCCCTGGTACAGTTATGTCCACCAAGGTACAATCAACATGACTGGACCCACAATGATACAAAAAATGTTCCTCAGAGTCCATTTGTGTAGCTTAAATTAGACTAAAAGGTAAAGTACTGTGCAAATTTTTAGGCTATCAAAGAAAATGATGAATAGATGACCTGCACATTGATGACTCTCCTAAAATAACCCCGGTATTGCAGTAACCATGAAAATATATCCATGTTTTTGTTGAAGTCACTGACTAGCATGGCCAGTTTGGCTAATTAATACCTCATTTGGTTGTTTAACTAATTAATTAATTATATAATTGAGCTGGTGGTGAAATTTTTAGAAATACATGGAATGGCTGAGACGCCCCTGAGGAGAGGCTTGGGAACTGAAGTGATGATCATCTAGTCATCCAACTAGATATCAGTAACTTTTGGATGAACACAAGAAAGTTTTGCTTATTTTTTATTGTTATTCTTAATTTGCATGAGTTCTACTGCTAAATTGTTTTTTTTGTTTTGGGTAGAGATGGCCTTACTGCCCAGATAAATAGCCGTATACTATTTTCATTGATTGCCCAAGACTTTTACACAGCTCTGTATATGTACCTACAGCTAGAGTACAATTGACAGACCCTTGAGTGTATTGCCCAAGCGACAAGCAAGTATACTTTCTAAGGTACAGATTGGTGCTTTATTGCTGACAGTCTACGGACTGACAGGCTCCAGGAATCTACAATATAAAAAAATGTTTCATAACCTTCCCTGGCTACTTAAAGAAACTTTATTACTCTATTGAAAAACAACCTGTACTGTGTAGCCGGATCAGGTTCTGTATTTACAGATGAATATTCTATAAAATCGACCCAAACTGACCTAAAGTACCCTGTTTAGTGGCCAAAAAGTTGGGTACAATCAAGGAACTGACCTGAGCAAAGTCACGTTCCAGGATGGAATCCTCATGGGCCCCATTTTAGAGTTTGAAACAAACAATAGGACATTAAGTAGGGGCTGCTGGCGCCGAGGCGGGGATTCAGACGGCAGGGTTCCAAGTCAGCGTTGGGCTCCCTTTACATGCCCCACCGCTGAGCCAAAGAGACCCTTTCCTGAGGAGCAAGGGCATCCTCAGGCAGACGGGAGAGCGAAGGCTGGCACAGAGTGCAGACCAGCTGTCTCCCAGGGGGAGGAAACGTTATCTAAGAGCAACAAAAGATGGGTCATCCTTTCACAATCCCTAATGGGAAAGAGAACGTCCTCAATTGTGTGGTGATATTTACATGGAATTTCAACTATTGCTTGAATTTCTGGTTTTGCATAGACTATTCATTCTATTTAACAAAGGAAACACCGCAAAAATAATTTTCTATCAAAAATATATTATAAATATATGAATACAAACAGCTAATTACAACAAATTATAACAAATGTACTAAGTTTAACTGCAACATGTCTAAGTGGAGGGTAATTTTACCATCATTATGAATTTTGGCAAAATGATTTGCATTTAATTGGCTGTTATAAATGCAAGCTTCTGCTATCCATATAATAATAGCAGTCTCACTGACAGAAGTAAAGATTAAGTGGAAACAGTCCTGCCTCTTTCAGTTACGTAATCTTATATTTCACAACATACCAAAAATGAACAGGTCTTTAACAGGTCCGAAAATTAAGTGTAACCTCAAGCAACAAGCAAGAAACATCAATAAGTGAATATGCAGAAGTTGTGTGTGAAAAAGTAATGAGTAATGAGTCTGGGGTTGCTCATCGAATCCTTTTAGCTGCAAAAAGAACCTATACCTGACCCGTCTAGTAGCATATTTCACAGTTGGTATGAGGTGTTTGTGGTGATACCTGGTGGTTTGCTTTGCTAAACATGGCATTGTGGATTATGACTCATCATCTCCACTTCGGTCACATCCAATCCAGAAATCTTGTATTCGTTTAGATGCAACATTCAAAACCTAAGCTGGCCTGCTTTCTTTCTGCAAAATAAAGAGCAATATGGCAATAATGAGAAAGACGTGCAGGCTTTCTTCAGGCTGTCTGTCCATGAAATCTATTCTTCTTCAGGCCTTTTTTTGATTATATCATGAGCTTTAACATTTAACATCTCAGGATTTAGCTCTTCGATTCTGGCGTGAATTAGTTATGATGCCCAATCCTGGCAGGACTCTGGATAGTCTTAAATGTCCTCCATTGTGAAGACTTATTATATAATGATAGATTTCAAATTGTTTGGAAATATTTTTATAATCCTTTTTAGATAGATGAGCAGCAATAGCTCCTGATGATCATATAATGCATTACGTTTGATAAGCAGTGTTTGGCTGCTAATTAGCTTGCTAATTCCATATGGAAGCACACTTACACTTACTGACATTTTGCTGAGTGAATATTGAAACAGTGATGCATGATACTCACAGTCTTGTCTGAGGCTAGTTTGCCTAATGGTAAAGCCTGCTGGGGTCCAGATTATTGCTCTTTATGCCCTGACATATACAGCCTTAGCTGTCCTTTGCCACTGCACTGTAAATCAATATCAAGACAGAGGACAGTGCCCAGAGGAAGAACTCCATCTGAGACATCACGCTAATGCTGGTATCCAGTTTGTTCCCTGGGGAATTGTTGATACTTTCCTGTGTGGCTACAAGTGGCACATTGACGGGCCAGGGAGTATATGAGAATTCACACTGCCTTTTCTGTTGCAATCCGTTTGATTTCAGCGATCTGCAGGGGTGGAAATGAAATATAGGGTTTGGAGTATAGCACTGATGTTGAGGTATCCCAAATGGTTTTTATATATACAATTTGTGTGTGTGTATGGAAATCAATATTGTTTAAAATATGAACTTCATACTTGCAAATATGACTATCACTATATATTAACCATATATAACAAATATAAACCCATTTTTTCAAGCTGTTGGATTTATGACCAATTTGCAAAGAAACACATAAACTGACTTAAATGATGCTGTGAGACAATACTTTAAGGTTTGACCCAATTTAAGAAAAATCCAGGAAAAAAGTATCCACTGGTCCAGCCTGAACTGCACTGATTTGCTCTTTTGTTCAGGGTCTTGGAACACAATGTCAGACACCATCATAATGCATTCATTATACACGCATAAAACATTCAGTCCACCTTCATAATGAATTCATTATACATGCATAAAACATTCAGTCCACCTTCATAATGCTTTCAAAATGTATTCATTTAAGCATCCAGAGACTATCCATGTCTGGGCTTGCTTCTCATCTAAGGGAGTGGGTTCACTCACAGTTCTGCCCAAAAACACTGCCATGAAAAAAGAATGGTATGAAAACATCCTCCAAAAGCGACTTCTCCAAAGAAGAGCAACTTCTTCTTCAGTATACCATGGAACAAACACAGATACAGACACAAAATCTGTAACACTGCCAAAACTTTTGGCCATTACTGTACCTTAACAGCTGCAGTATACAGTAATAACAAACATCTTATGATAAAAACATATAGTATACTCATATAATCATATAAGGTTTTTATTGAAACCTGTAAATGAAGCCACAGAGAAACTGTAGATCGACACAGCACACATCACTGGGAAGCAATGATGGACATCGGTGCATGTTTAGCCATAATGGAAAGGCAGCTCAGAGGAAGCGTTGCTCGTGGTTGACACCAGAGTGTGAGCAGTCTAGCCAGAGCTTGTTGCTGTTCCCTAATGCTTCTCTGGTGCGGTTTGAGGTGGTCTACTTTACTAGTCTGTTCAACTTGACAAGGACATAACAGAACTTTTTTTTAAAAACATCTATCATCAGCTTACTGATATAAGAAACATCTAGATTTCTCCAGCTCTATGAACTCTTGAGTCACAGCAAGCCAGTGGGGCACAGTTCAGGATTTATATGGCGCTGTAGGCAGAAGCCTGAGCTTTATCTCCTCAGAGCTGCCCCCCGTTTCCCAGAGTCAGGGTTGACTCTGTCCCATGAGTCTCTTCCCTGTTTGACCAGCAGTTTCCACCGACCATACTGTTTGATATTCCCCTAGTGTGCTCCCCAAAGCTGCCATGTGACTCGATGGGTTGAGTATGTGACTCAGAGGCTGACATGACCTGGCCTGAGGTCTGCCTCACCTTTATGATATATCTTGGCATTATTTTATCCCTTGTTGTTTATATGGTTATATTTTGGGTGTTTCTCAGTGCCAAGAATGCAAAGATCATACTTGCCAATTTGCCTCACATTCATTGGGAAGCAATGGATTATGGGATTGGTCTTGTTTGATGAAGATGTATCCCCGTTATTTGGGCCAGGGCAAGAACGACATCCATGGATTTTTACCATCCTTGTGTACTTGTGTTCTTAGTATTGGAACTGCCCTTCAGCAATGGACGATGATGTAAGAAGGGTACATGAGAAGATGGTCAAGTACAGTCAAGTACCCATATTGAGAAATGTGTTGCTATGAGATCTTATGTCTTGTTTTTGCTTGTCCTGCCCGTGTCTTTTTTATGTTCTGTTTTACTTGTGTTCCTTTTCTTGATTTCTTCTATTGTTGATGCCCATCTATGTTGTTACAGTTTCCTAGTCACTAGTGTTTGTTAACTGCAATTTACTCCACCTGTACCTTGTTGCCCCAAGCCCTTAGTGACTGATTTGATTATGGTTCTCACCTATCCTGCATTGTGTCTTGTTAAGTGGTCTATTTAAGTGCCCGTTCTTGTTCTGTTCCTGAGTGGTTCGTTGTGGTTGTTTCCCTGTGTTGCTGTGTCATTATTATACTATGTTAGTTATTGTAGCTCGGTATATTCCTACCTACCCCTGGTGTTCCTTATGCTGCTCCTGCCTCAGTTTAGTTTTTGACCCCTTGCAGTCTCCTTGTTTCCTGTTTCTCCTTTTATGTTCCGTTCCTCTGGCAAGTCCACTGGAGCGATACTTGTATTCTGTCTTCCTTCATCATTCTTGGCATTAACAGCTAGATGAGTTTATCATTTTTCTTGTGGTCAACTGAGTTTTGCTGATATACTGTAATTGCAGTTTACTTTCATATAACAGTAACATCATAGCAGTGTATAAGGAGGTACAGTAAAGCAGGCAGACTTAACACAACATGCTGGCAGCTGCTCCTTTAAGAAATCCTGTTTTATTGGCAGGGAGCAGACAACTCTAAGCCATGGGGGAAGGTTTCTGACCAGTTTAAGTTTGACCTAGCATTTTTTGTTCCCATTACCAGAAAGATGAACATTGCAATGTTGTGGAATCTCAATGGGACCACCGCAATCTACAACTTAATTTCATGCAAACAGCAAATCTCATTCAGTATTTTATGTGAAATTTGAAATCCTTTTGGGATTGGCTAGATGCAAACCTGGCTTGCATTCCATCCATCCATTCTGGGTCATTGGAGGTTTACAGCCTATCTTGGAGGCCATTGGCATAAGGTAGGGAATAATCCAGGATGGGGCACAACCTGTTGCAGTGCACATTCACACAAGCACGCCTAGGAACAATTCTGTAGCTTGTGTTTTTGGACCGTGGGGTAAACCAGAGCACCCAGAAAACACCACAACAACACAGGAAGAACCCAGGCGGACATACGAATGCTGGTCCCAGAGATGTGCCATTGTCCCACCCCCACAGCCTGCATTGTGTTTTATCAGTTTATAAGGAAACAGCTGAATACATGCGTTTTAATTCCATAAAAGTGCTTATAGCTCTGTGAATTGGCAAAAGTATGGTTGAGTGCCTGCTGTTTGGAAAATGAAGTCAATCCCCTTATCCCAGGAACAGATGAACCCCTGGTTCTTTGCATTGCAATTCTGAGCTTCTGAAACAAGGCAAGCCCATACAAGTTTCACACAATTATGTCTGACTTCAACTATAAGAAGGTGAAAGTAAGTATTGCATTACAATATTGAGCCCATGCAAGTTTTACCCTGTTATATTTCATCAATCCACTAGAACTGGTCTCTTCAAATCTGGACCTTGATTCTAAATCCAGACCATGTTTTCAGTTTTCCCAGGTAGTTAGTTTAATAATTACTGATTCTGATTGGCCAGAGGCTACACACACGACTGACAGGTAAAGGAAGGCTGGAAAACCAGCAGTGCTCGGACCTCGAGGACCGTGATTTGAATAACCCTGCTCTAGAACAGGAATAAAACAAGCATTATACTCTAAAAGCAACCACTTTTGGAGTTAACTATGTTGCATCTGCACATAAACACCCTACCTGCAGAACACAGGGTGTAACATTCTAGGGTATACAGTATAGTTTGGTCTTCCATTGCACAGGCATACTCCAGAAGCACTGTTTCCAAGATCACTCTGTTCTCCTGGCATTTTGGAACCAGTGTTTCCACACCCAATGTACAATGAACTTGCTGATAGCTGTGATTTAGAACATGACACTTGTTTTTCAGGCGCAGTATGAAAGTGAGGAAGTGAATCTCTCAGCTCTGCCTTAAGGATATTTGCTGCCATGTGTATTTCGTAACCAAGCAGGGATTTCATTTCTTCTTTCTCCTGCTGTACAGGAGCATGCTGTGACACTGAAGATTGGATTTAGTTTCTGAGTCTGTCTATATGCAAGATCCCAGTGGAGCCAACTGATATTAGTATTTGCCAACCAGTTTAATAGCACTTTGCTCTTCTGTGCATGTAAACACAAGCTGTTTGCCCTTAGGAAACAAATATACCATCACGCCCCACATCATGCCCATCTCTTCTCCATCACAGCCCTAAGTGTGACACCATCTGACGAACACATGTATATTACTTGCATGTGTAAGGTGTGTCTGTCTGGGTCTTTAATGTGTTCATGTGAGTTCCTCTTAGAACCAGCACTGAAACCTGAGATTAACTGGATCAACCCTGAAGATTATGACAGTTGACCAAGTACGTAAAATCACTGTTTGCATGCACGGTCGCCAGGTGCCCGTAACATCTACCTGCAGTTAATTGACGTTTAGCATCATTCAGATAACAGGTCTGGTTATACAAAACCAAAGCTCTCACCCTCAAACAGGGTTATCAGCCTTAATAAAACTAAAACTATGGAATAAAAAAAAAAAAAAACATTTGTGATTTGAAATAAAGGATATGAAAAACTAAAACTATAAATATTGCTTCTGAAAATTAAATAAAATAAGATAAAAGCAAACATCAAATACTGCCTGTTACATACATGTAAATAGTATTTAGCTACAATAATGAATTATCTGTCCTCCTTGATAGAAATAATATGCGGAAACATTGGCCAATATATAACCTTTATATGACGACTCTTAATACCGGGAACATGTTTTGTCCATTTTGAGGACATTTGTACACAATGTTCACTGTGTATTCATATGGGATCCTCTAAAGGTCAGACATGTAAAATAGCTCTAAAACGTTCAGTCTATCCCTAGAAACAAAATTACTAAAACTTAAACTAAACTAAATAAAAACAGAGATATATATTTAAAATAAAAATGAATAAAACCGCACTGAAAACTAGCTAAAACTGCATTTCAAATGAAAATAATGTGAAGAAAATAATCTAAATTATAATAACACTGTCCATTTTGTTTGTCTATATACTTGCAAATGAGAATGGAAATAACAGGTTTTGTCCAACCCATTTGACCCATTTTCAACAAAGACAAAGAGGATCCTGGAAAGAGACCCAGATCAGGTGCAGACCCAGGTCCCAAAGCCCAAACACTGCCCTGTCTTCACTGAGCATCAGCTCACAAGGACTCAGTGGGCTCTATAACAAGCAGGCCAAAATATACCCATTTCTCAAACCTCTAACAATCGTGAGCAGTATATAAATTAATTTTTTAAATATTGCGGTGATACTCAGTCTTGTGGTCTAAACTGTGGAACACAATTTTGCTTGAGTGATAATTTGTTTTTCAGTTTGTTGCTGCCCTCTCGTGGAGTGTTCTGGCATAACAGTTTTTTATTCGTATTGCGCAACACATTAGACTCGTACAGTGTGTCTTTCATAGGCGAATTAAACGGGGGTGCAGGGCGTGCACCCCCAACTGGTCAGATGAAAATGCTGTTTGAAGTTCAATAAAATTACATTATAAAGTTATTTTTGAAAATGTGACTTGTGTCGCATGGAATTGTGTGCTTTTGCAAACAAACACATTAAACCGATTGATTAAAAAATGACATTTCTGTTCAGTGAAGTGAAAGTTCATAAATCTACCATCAGCTAAAGAGCTTCCTCCAGTTCAGGCTGACTTGTGGATACCAAGTCAGTGCTTTGTATCAGTGCTGTGGCAGATGAACTGAAGCTTACACTGAGGTTTTCCTGGATTGGACACAATGCCACAGATTTGTAGTAAAATGAACTATAAAGAAGCAGTTCAGATGGTGCCCTGTATGTGTAGAATCTAAAAACTAGACAAAGGGATAAATTAATGTGCCATATCTCTTTATGTTAAAAAACACATTCTGGCTATTATTTAACTATAAAAAAGAACACGGATAAGGTATGACACTGGGTTAACTAACCCTCTGGGATTACACAACAAAAAAATACTATTCAGTATTTATTATTTATTAGGTTGTACAGTTACCTTGTCAAAATCACAGTGTCACGCTGGCGCAAGGACGGGCGAGCAGGAAACAGGTGTGGAGCAGCGAGGATGCAGGCAAAAGGGTTTTATTGCCGATGACACTGTTCAACACGTACAGGGAACAACACTGACTATAATGACTACGGTGACTACAATGACGGACCTCGGGAGACTGACTCAGAGGCGGACTAAATACGTAAGACAATCAGGCACGGATAGACAACAGGCGATAACCATTGGGAATCGACACGAGGTAACAAGGGGGGCGTGGCACACAGGAGGCTCGGATGGGCGGATCATGACACACAGATACTGTAAGATTGTTTTTTATGTACTTGTAACATATTGTGCTGTTGTGTCAATGTGATAAATAACCAAATGCATTTCCCAGATCAGCCCTATCCTGGGAATTTACAGGAGCTATTGACAAAAATCTAATTTTGTTCATGGGCAAAAGGAAAAAACTGAATTGAATATATGAAAACGAATGTGCTTAATTCGGGACACAAATATATGTCTTAATGGTGGATTTACAGTAAGCAAAGACAGATGACAGTTCCATGCTTTGACTTGTGTGAAAAATAAGGTGATGTTATCTCAGATAAGCACGTTCACTTTAAATCGAGTTGAAGAAAAAAGGAAGTAGCTTTTCTTTTAAATGTTGTGAGTTCCACTCGATTTGGAGAATAATCTTTGTGTTGTTTGTTCTGTGTATGCAGTTTTCATGTATTCGGCTACCTTTTCGGATTTTTATGTAACATCAACTTTATTGGTAAGAAAACTACCAACAATTCAGAAAGTCTGACATTCTGACCTTATCTGAAAGCACAGCTTCTGTGAGCCACTGTATCCAGGATGCAGCCATTCACCTTGATCTTGTCTATCTTCTCACTCCGAGCCAAAACATTGGGCTCCATCTGTTGCCAAACACGGCTCTCTCACTGTCAGCCAAGGCAACAGCTGTGACACAAAGCTTCAATAGATTTATTTCACACATTGTGATGCCTCAGCCCTTCTGTGCAATATTAACACACACATACAGGATAAAGAAACATTTCATCCACCACAATGTGTCGAAGAAAGATCTGACAGCATGTAGACTGCAGAGTGAAGGTTGGTCCACGAGAAGATTGCTCAGGGTGTAGCCTGATCCCCAGAGGAAACATGGGCAGCAGCTAGGCGCGTGAACCATTACTGGTTCCTGAGAAGTAATTCAACATGATTGAAAACAGGATGCTACAGCTAACAGGAATAATCATTCAATGTAAATCTGTCCCATAACTGCTCCAAAACTCATATGAGCAACGTTAAACCAATCTCAAGCTGGGGTGAGTCACTTTCAGAAACTATCCGCAAAGAATTCCATGAAAGCACGATTGTCAAGAAGCAACCCGCCATTTCAGACCTCAGATGACTGATAATTAAATTTTTATTTTTTCTTAAATACATTTCTTAAATACACCTGAATATACATTTAAATTCTTCATTTGTTCTGGATTTTCCCCCTTAAACTTCCATGCATAATTGCTTATCCTGGCAGCACAGGCCAGACCTTTGTACAGAGTTTATCATAGGGCTCACACACACACACACACACACACAAGCGGGTATACCTATCCTTATGGGAACACAACGTTCCCATAACATGATAAATATCCATTTTTTTCCCTTATGGCGACCGGTTTCCTGGTCCCCATAAGGGAAAAGTCTATTTTCTAAAAATCGGTGACTGCTATGAAAAAACTAAAAAGGCAAAATCTCTTGTATTTTGCTTGGTTACTTATGGTTATGGTTAGGGCTGGGTGTGGGTTAAGGTTGCCATAGTTAGCGTTAGCATTTTTCCCACAGAAGTGAATGAGCGGTCCCCATAAGGATAGGAATACCCGACATGCACACCCACACAAGCACACACACATACACACACACAGGTTTGTAATTATATCTTTGTGAAGACTCTCCATTTATTTCTATGGGGAAAAACTCTAATCCCAACATGATGACCTTAACCCCTACCCAGCCCTAACCTTAACCTCAACACAAAAAAACAGGATTTTATTACATTGTGAGGGCCATTTGGTCCCCACAATGTAATATAAACCTAATCCACACAGACACACAGAGACACACATACATGCACACACCTATGCACCGGTGCCAACAGAGCCCCCATGCCACCCCTGTAACGGATATTATGTTGTGTTTAATTTGAAGCCTGCCTTTCTCTAAATAATCTTAATAGTCTAATCTGATGCCCCCTGCAATCTGAACATAGACAGGTGGCCGCAAAAAGTCCATCAATGTGGAATAAGTTCCTTCATGTCAAAGACTGACTGACAAAGCAGGAAGCATCAGCACCGGGTGTCCCGTGGCGTCCAGCCTCATTTCCATGCTGTGACTTGTGTTATGCTTCATTACTCTAATCTTCTTTAAGCACCTTAACTCACCTGATTTGAGTTCTGGTTTCAACATAATTCGTCTGTGTGGAAGTACACTGTTCACATGAACTGCCCCGCCCACTCCTCACATGTTACACTGATTAGTAATTTCACAGGTTTCAGTGTAACATACACAACGCACACACATGCGCAACCCACAGCCAAACAGGGTTCAAATACAGATAAGCCTCGACTCTGCCTCCTTATGTCCAAATCACACTTA
This sequence comes from Stomatorhinus ivindoensis, assembly GCA_019775895.2. Classification (NCBI taxonomy): domain Eukaryota; kingdom Metazoa; phylum Chordata; class Actinopteri; order Osteoglossiformes; family Mormyridae; genus Stomatorhinus; species Stomatorhinus ivindoensis. The sequence goes on from JABFEB020000113.1 coordinate 8,275,690, forward strand.
GTCGTGCAGCTCAGCCTACTTGACCTTTTTAAATAATTTAATTATAGAATTCTGTTAATCGTAGTCATTGCCTGACCTATATATCTAGCAAATCTCTGGTCTAATAGAAATAACCTTCTGGCACACCTGCTTTATTGCACACATCACCTTTCAACACACCCACCTTTAGACCCGCCCACCTTTGGACACACCCACCAGATGTAAGAAGCACCCCATGAATATTTTTATATTTTAATGTCTGAATATGTGAATAGGCAGGAATATTACTTGTAGCGATATGCCATTTTGGTGCATGTTTAAGTACACTTACATGTTATGTTTCAAATTTTCTAATTCTGTTTGTGATATGTACACTACCGATATCAAATAAAACATTATTTATGATAACTAATAAACAAATATCAAGAGTAGCTTATTCAGCACCCCTATCCCTGCCCTGTAACTGACTGGGCCCCCCACTTCCCCCCATCAGTCTGATTTAACCCCTGTGGCTCAAATTCAGCCCATTAGTGTCATAATATTTAATATAAAGGCAGGACCCATGACTCCTACACAGCCCAAGAAAGGACTGGTGACTGCTTCAGCGATAGGCTGTCCTGAAAAGCACTGGGTAATGGATAGAGAGAAAAAAGCCAAAGGTGAGCACTGTGGGGGCAGCAAAAGTAATGAAAAGAAATGTGTGACTGGACCAAACGAGCCAGAAATGGTTCCCACACTTCTGTGCACCTAAATGTAGCAGAAATAATATCATGCCAGCTTACAGGTGAGATTTATAAGGCCCTATAAATAAGCAGTTTGGTCTATCAGGAAGCGCAAAGGACCAAAACTGGGCTGAAATAAGGGTAAAAAAAAAGCCATGAGTACAATGTAGCTTTATGGAGAATGAGGGACCGATTGGGATGGAGAAGTTTAAATGCCAGCCACGGTCTGTAAATGACTTTTAGCACACAGGGCAAATTCAAAGAAAATATGCACCAGTTTCAGAGGGGACATTCTGTAGTCTGGGTGAGAAAAATACTAAAATAGAGAAACCTGCCTGGAAGCTGTGCTTGAAAAGCTCAAGATTTCACTCCAAAAATGTGACCAATATTCACAGCACACAGGATCACAGAATCTGATACATGCGCTTCATCAAGACTCTTTAGAAAGATTGATTTTATAATCAGTGGGCTCAATGTTTTGCTCTCAGGGGACATTGCTGCTGTACCCTGTAACAGTGTACTGAGGTTTTTAAATAACATTTATTTCCCACTGCAAAAACAGGGGGGAAAAACTATTTCAGAGTGCAGATAGAGAATTAAGAATAACAGAAGTTAGGGTACTTCATCTGCTCCTGCTAAGGAAGAAAGAGGCTCCTCTATTCTCATCATGTCAAAGCAAAATACCAGTAGCCATAAAACAGTTCAGATTCTTTGCAAGAAAGCAACACGACGGCAAAAAAATTAAGCAAGGACTATAAAGCTAAGGTATGTTCAGAATTGCAGCTTCATTAAATTTATGATACACAATGATAGAAAAATCCAAGGTCTGAGGGATCTTCTCTTACCACAGTGGATACATGGGAGTTATTGGGAGTGTTGCTGGATTCTTCCTTCACCTCTGCGGGGAGGCAGAGAATGTGGTCCACACCTGTCCTGTTTCTGAAGGAAGCCACTTAACCTGGCCAGGGAGACTCCAATAAAAGAAAAAAAATTCTGAACCACTTTTCATCCCTGAGAGACAGCGGGCTTTGCTTATACAGCCTGGTGGGTGGGACCAGAGCCCCCAGCACAGCAGGCCAACTGGTGCAAAATGAAATGAAATAGGTTCAGCCCCCATAGGACAACTTCGGCTAATAATGGAATATCACCTACTGGTTGCCAAGAGTAACCATCAGAAAGATGGGAAAAAAGACAAGATCTAGGTCTGTCATTTCCTTAATGACGCTTCCGAAGGGGGATGGGAAACAGCATGTTACAGATTAACACCCCTAGCTGTCTTTCAGAGTAGCCTAGTACATATATATTTGGAAGACTTCTCCCGGACCGTGTATGACTGATCACTTTGTGCCCTAATACAATTGCACAGTGTTCTCATACGAGGATTTGCTGTCGCCAAAAGTCATGGCTAACTGTGTGGATGCCGTGAGCAGAGAGTGTGTAACTTCAATCAAACCAATTCATAGTGCTCACTTTTTAGCCTCTTAGCTTACGTGCCATCTTAGCAGCAGCAGCGAGAAAGGGTACATTTCTGAAAATGACCATGTAGTAAAATGGATTACTTACAGCTTTAACAGCTGACCTTCCACTGGAGTGTGACGCACCAATATCAGGACTCTCTGATTCTTAGGGCTCATCAATAAAGATGCTTTGGTTGTGGGGGTGTCATTCAAGGCAAAGATTCCATGTCTGGGTAATACAGTCTAGGAGAAGAGCAGGACAGTCTCCCAGACCCAGTCTGACCAGTAGTATGATGAAAGAGACCCAGCTAAAGCAGCCTAAACTGTTTATTCACAGCAGGTCTCCTACTGTGCTCTACTGAAAGCAGGACCGTGTTGGTCACTTATGTTATCGCATGCTAGACCTCGCACAAACGACCACGCGATCCTTCCAAATCGTTGTCAGGTCGTCTAATTCACCCGTATCTCACAACAGACATCCTGAATAAGAGTCTTGTGGTCTTTCTAAGAAGACACTAAAATGTGTGAGAAGCATAGCGAAGCCGGCCATTAAGCAAGAAGACTAATGGCGCAGACCGCAGCTGGCATTGACGTATATCCAGACATCCGACAGGGAAACAAAAGTATGTGTGTATATATAAAATGCGCTGGAGGATTTTAAAATGTGCCACTATGCCAGCGCAGACACTATCCAAAACACAGACAGTGAACTTTCCCAAAAGAAATGCTAATCTACATAAAAAATATGTAATGTGACAAGGGTGCCTCATTAGTGGGAAAACTGGTGTCCAGTTCAGGTGCAGGGGAAAGCACGATATTATTGTCATTCACTCAAAGATGCTAGACACTTTATTTGAGTTTCAAGCTTTCTTTTCTACATTTCAGGTCCCCTTTGTCTGGGGCAAGAGCACAATCATTTAATTACATACATTTCAGGAATTGAGTGATAGCAGAAGTACACCCTCTTTCATTACGATGGTTTTACATGTCATTTGAGCCTAACCACATTATAAAATCTAAAATCTAACCTCAGTTAACAGACAACAGATTTCACTTCCGGGGGAATTCTGTGCCACTCCTCCATACATAATTCCGTCAGTTGATTGGTGTTTGAAATGTTTATTCACACTCCTAGGGTTCCACTGCTGCAGCTCGATGAAATTGAGGTCTTGACTGTAAAAGAAACATTATGTAGACAACAGCCAACATGCGTAACAGTAAAAAAAGAAATGGACATCAGCAATTATAATTTACTTTGGGTGTTTCACAAGTCTTCAGTGGGATTTATGGAAACCAAGGAGGGGTGGGAAATGATGTTATTACATTTATGACATTTGCGGCCTTTGGGATGAGTAAGAGCCTATCGCTGCATGAAGCGGTGTGCACTATGCAGGAGACAGAAACAGCTTCCCAGGGACACATCTTCAGGACTGTTTCAGTAACAGGGCACCGGGGCGGGGGGAGTAAGTCTTCTGCTCATGGGAAGAACACAGAAAAATTACACCTTTTATCAGTATCATATTAGAGTACAGTCTGCAATGAATTTCCATGACAACTTAAAGCACTACTCAGTATTATACACCTAAGGCATAGTGCAATAATCCCATGAGAATTTTAAGGATTTCCACCAACACTACCCACTATAGACTAGCCTGAAGTATCATCTTAATCCAGAGCTCACTTTATTGCCTGTATGTATGAACAAACCAAAATCATTTGTGGTCTAGTTCCAAATATGACGTACAGGACAAGACAAATGGGGGAACATTTCACAGAACAATATGCGCAGAAAATAGGAATACAAATAATAGTGCACAAATTTACAGAAGATACAGCGTAAGATGAATACAATAAATTAAATACTAGAACTAGTGTAGTTTATTTAGGAACTAGGTGAGTTTATTTAGGAGCTGGACGGCTATAGGGAAGAAGCTGTGGAGATGGGTTGAGGTCCGGGTCGCGATGCACTTGAACATCTCTGTCATGGCAGTCTGGCAAAGAGCTGACTGTCTGGGGGGTGGAATCTGCTGCATTCTTCCCAGCTCTCTTCTTTGCTCTGGCAGTGAACAGGTCTTCTAGTGTGGGCAGCTGATAGCCTGCGATTTTCTCAGATGAGTGGACCACACGTTGTAACCTGGTCATGGAGAGGGTGGAGGCAGCAGGAAACCAACAGGTGATGGAGGATATCAAGACATTCTCAATGATGGCGGAGTAGAACCTCAGTAGAATGCGTTGGGAGATGTTGAGCTTCTTGAGTTGGTGTAGGGAGAATAATCTTTCCTGGACTTCTCTGGTGATGGAGGTGACTTGCATATCTCATTTCAGAATGTTGGTGATGGTGGTGCCAATTTGAACGATTCGATCATAGAAACGACCTGGCCATTAATATCCAGGAGAAGGCAGGCAAGGCGTCATTGAGCTCCCGGTGGCTGCTGGCTCACTGTGAAGCAGGACAGCCTTCTTTTCTGCGTTTGGAGGTGTCATAGTTCTCATGCTTGTGTTGTTTCCGAACTGTAAGATTTTGCTGGACATGGGCACAGAGGTACAGTCATTAGTGTAAAGTGAAAAAGCAGCACTGGGGGGACCCTGTGCTCTGCAAGGTCAGCTGGAGGCCCAGCTGTACAATTTGCTTCCTGTTTGTGTGGAAGCTGGTAATCCACTGACAGATTACACTGACTCACATTTAACCCAAACTACCTTAAATCCAACAAGTTTTCTGGTTAAGCAAGAAATCTTTTTTTTTGATACAGGCCCCAGGTGAAATGGATTCTAGATAGAACAGCAGCCACTGCAAAAACCTAAGAATTTTTTTTCCATTATTAGTAATTATAACTTATTCCGACAGTATCTGATATGCCCGCCCTAAAGAATGTGCAGGTGACATGCAGCTGTACGAAGCTAATACAGATTTGTTAGAGTTCCTCTGCTTAAAGGATGAGTTTTGAAATAATGGTTGTTAATGTTAGACATTCTGCAGTATTATTTCCTTGAGGGACACAAATGGACACTAAGTTGCCTGGTGAAAGATTTGTAACCTAAAGGTTATAAATTGTTCTACTGAAGTAGCTATTACATTTAAAAAGCTACTTTGCTGATGATGTGACCTAAGTGAGTAAAAGTGACTTCCATTAAAGGGATTTCCTCTGTGTCTCACCAGTATAACCCCAAATAACACTGGCATATTATGGTTATAACCCCAAATAACACTGGCATATTATGGTTATAACCCCAAAT
>JABFEB020000113.1:8319388-8336918 GCA_019775895.2 Stomatorhinus ivindoensis
ACACACACACACACACACACACACACAGGTTTGTAATTATATCTTTGTGGGGACTCTCCATTCATTTCTATGGGGAACTCTAATCCCAACATGATGACCTTCTCCCCTACCCAGCCCTAACCTTAACCACAAGTAACCAAACTCAATACGGGGCTTTTGGAATTGTTAGTTTCTTGACTGAATTCATCTTTGTGGGGACCTGAAAAATGGTCCCCACAACACCAAAATAACAGGTTTTTATCACATTGTGGGGGACATTTGGGTCCCTCAATGTAATATAACCATAATTCACAGACACCCTGGACTTCATGTGCATGTCATATATAGGCAATAAACCTGTCTACTGCTTAAAAGTGGGGGGAGTCATTACAGAGACCGACATGGCCTCAGGACTTCACATAGGCAATGGATCCCTTATTATATGACTCCTTCAGTGAAGTTAATTACACAAATGACTGTTTCAGAGACTGTTTGCCAGAGCTGATTTTGCAAGTTATTTACATTTGTGTAAAAAAAACCATACACTGTATATGTGGAGGGAAAACGTGAAGACAACAATATTTGAAGTACAGACAGCTCTGGGCACTTTGAGCACTGACAGGCATAACAGTCCACAAAATCCACAAAAGTCCCCCCTCCTCTCTCTCTCTGTCTCTCACGCACACACACACACACACTCCATTCATTTCCATGGGGAACAATCTAATCCAAACATGACAACCTTAACCCCTACCCAGCCCTAACCTTAACCATAAGTAACCAAACTCAATACGAGACTTTTGGCATTTTTACTTTTTTAATTGCATTCAAAGATCTTTGTGGGGACCTGAATGGTCCCAACATCGTCAAAATAACAGGTTTTTATTTCATTGTAATATAAACATGATCCACACACACACAAAACAATGCAAAAAGAAAATCCCTACTGACACATGCAGGGCACTGTTACAGATGGCGGGCTGTAGGAGAATACCTAAAATACCGTTTTAGGCACATCGAGAAAAATATTTACAATTTACAGTGCTGGGAAAAGGAAAGTTCTCATAAAATTTCCAGAGAGCTGGCTTATCCTGAGAGATGTTATTCTGTGTTATTTTATTACCACACTAAAGCAACAGAAACCTCCTATTTCCAGATATGTTGGAACCGGCGTTTAAGTGCCATGCGCAGGATAGTGTCTATACTTTGTGAGTGAGCTAAAACAGTACCGCAAGCAATGCAGTAAGTCGGTGTTTATTGCTGGAGTAACATCGGGCATCGGGTAACAAAAAACTTTTGGACCATTAAGCATCATTTGTTCTGTTTTTAGATAGAAATAAACTGGTGCTAAGAATTAAGGGCGGGAAGAAAGAGATAGGAGCTGCTGATTTTACAAAATACAGCCATTGTGTTGAGGCAAGAAACTGTACCTTTCTGGAAGAGAGGGAAATCTCCATGTTTCTAAAGTCTATCTGTTTATATCTGCCTACCATGGTGGCCTGGGTGATAATGGGCCCACCCGCATGGAAGTCAGGTCCAGCCAATCAGCGTTCACAGCGAGCGATACAGTACAATAAAATTGTGTCTGAAAGTATGTGAATGCGTAGTTAGATCAATTGGAGTAAAAGTGCTGTTGAGAGACAAATAGATATTTCATTCTCTTTCTTAGTAACACCACAGGTTATTAAATACTGATAAAAAGAAATGTGCTGTTGAGTGATTTTATCACCAAGCGAATTGTCATGGGACTGGCCCACCTGATTTCACACTATCGATCTCTGCAAACCCAGCCCCTGCCAGACCAAAACATCTGGGTGGGGTTGAAGAAGTGAAGGGTATTGGAAGGACAATAACCAAGTTGCAGGAGCACTGTGAGAAGATTAGGGGTAAGTTAGCACTGTAAACGGAAAGGCAGCGCCGCTGGGGACCCCGTGACAACACGGCACCATTTTCCGCCAGTCAGGACGTCGTACCAGGCCATCTGGAGTGGGCGTGCTCACTTGCCATATGAGCATTCATCAAAATGCATCAGTTATCTATAAACTATAGTGATTCATTTGAGCACGAGGGGCTGGACACCAATAACTTGTCAGCGTCGACGCTTTGTGGCAGGAGACATGATGACAAGATTTACTTCATGACCCGCCTACACAAGAAAGCCAACCCGGCCCAAATCTCAATTTAATTGTGATTTACTACCTAGGGAGGTTTGTGGAGACCCAGCATGGCTTTGCTCCTGACAGTCTCATGATAACCTCCAGCAAAGACCTGACGTAAGACACCGTGACTAAACACGCATACAGCTGCTGCTTACACAGAGAACAGCGGGATATTTACTGTGTAATTCAGGGGATGTTACACGGAACATTCTGCTTCACGAAGTCCGTTTATGCTGGAGACCTAGACTGACCTATTCAGACAGGAGGCCCAGGTCTTGTTGGTTAAATGTTTCCTGCAAGGTACTTTACAGAAAAGGTGGCACTGTGGAAGGACTAACTAGTCCGGTTCTGGACTTCAGGTGTCCTGTTTGCTGTGAAGGCCAAACTCGCTGTACTGGTCATGACAGGACAAGTGCCTCATTCAAAGCAATTTTAGCAGTTCCCTTCTGGGACAAACCAAGTTTTAGCTTTGTCTTTAAATACTTTGTTTTGATTGACTTCTGGCTCCTCATCTCATCACAAACCTTGGCAAATCATCGAAGTTTTTTGTTTATTTATTGTAAATATAAATAAAACAAGCCAAAAAGAGCAGACAATACATACACATACGAGTACAATATGAAGGGAGACAAATATATAGGAGAAAGGAAAGAATCAGGAGATGGTTTCTCTGTCCAGAAACAGCAGTACATTTATTTCATTGCCAAAGAGGAGCTGCAGGGGAAAAACAGCTTCCACCTGCAGGCAAGACAAAATAGCCAAATTTCCTTTTAAGTAACACTTCACAATAAAAGCACATCTGCCCTGAGAATTTATCATCCATCCATTCACACTGACATACACACATGCAGACATATAGCACGAGTGCCAGAATATGTAAAGGCGACATGGCACACAGCAGTATCTTTAACATGGAGGTTACGCCCCAACATCCCGTAACCCTTTCACACTGTTCCAGAGTCCTAGTAGCATTTATCTGATTCATGCAGCATCTTGTCCAACAGATTCAGGAACCGTTGGGTGGAAAAACCCTGTAGTATATGTAGGACGGTCTGGTTTAGGGTGCTTTGTATCCATGTCTTTGACCAATCCTACAACAATTAAACTGGTTTCTCCAAACTATTTGAGCCCAGTTGTATCACTATCAACCCAATGGCAAATTGATACACTTTATCACTGTCGATTTGGAAGACGATCTGAGCACCAAGCTTGCCAATTTTCTCAACCTTTCTGTAATTCTCAAGATCACCACACAGACACACTGAGGTCTGGCGGGAAGAGCAATGGGCTGAGTACTGGTTAAATGGGATATTACATTTTCCCTGCATGGTTGGCTTCCCTGCTGAGAATAGCTAGGCTAGCCTCATGATGACGCTATCTCCAGAGGATAAACACACAAAGCTACCTGGAGTGAAATACCATTAACCGTCATCGAAAAGTCCTTTCAAAAAAATCAATAAACACACTATTATGGGCTGTCCACAGTGGGTAAATCACATGATGTGTGAAGAGTGGGTCTTTACACTTTACATTAGGGCTTTATTGCAGAATTTAGACTTTAAAGGCTCCTAAGCAGTTTTCCACAGAATATACTGCACGACTAGCCTTTACTTCATATTGTGGTTATGTCTGTAGTGTGCACTCACCAGCACATTTCAGCTTATAGGTAAGAACCGACATTTTCATTTTTCAATGGCTGGCGATTGGACTGAATTTAGACTTAAGGCTTTTCTCTCGTGGTACAGCAGAAATTTCTGGGATCTCAGAAGCTGTTATATCATCTAGTCACATTACTAGGCATATATAAAAGACAAAAAAGTGACGGGCAATCTTATCACAATAAATAAAACTGCCAAACCAAGTCCATCTTCAATAACTATCCCATCTGTTCCAATAACACTTCTGCTAGCTCACACCACTCAGTTTTCCCAGGATGCACTTTGTCTCCTAATTTGAATAATTATCTTATTAGGTTCTTGTTTTGTTTGAAAGATTTATTTAGCCGAAGCTTTTGTCAAAAGTGATGAACAAGTGAGTCAGATTTTTTTTTGCACCGACTTAAAACATCACCACAACAACCAACAGAAGTTCCACACTCATACCTAGCTCTAAAAAAGAGCAAGCTTTGCAGAAGTGGCCGTTATATTTCTCTGTCCTGAAAGACACTTTAACTACAGTTCAAATTTAAAAGGCGGTGGTGGCTTGTCATGCCCTGGGCGATGGCAAACGCCACCCCCCCAAAACGTCCCTGGGTGACGGGGCAGGTACCATAGATAGTACAGGGCTTTTAAAATCTTCGGAAACTTCTGTCTCCTAACGCACATCTAACAGTCTAGCATGTCTTCGGTGACGGATGAGATACGACCGCGAATGTGGAGGTTTCTAAATGAGAAACTCTACAGCCATTCGAGTAGCACAGACAGCAAACGCCGGAGATCCCAGGGGGCGCTGTTATCGTGCAGCTCGAAGTGCGTCGCTGGAAACGCTGCCCTAAAATAGCGGATCCCAATCCAGTGAAAGGGCCCTCGAAGGGCAGGTCGATCGACGACGATTTCATGAGAATAGCCGTTTCCATTTTCCCAAATGCAAACAGAACGCTTTAACATGAAAAATGAGAATATACCGTTTATTTACGAAAATTAACCAACCCCTCCGCAAAACCATATAGTGTACAGTTGACCGGGGGTTTGGAGCTCCGACTCCAAATTGAGCATCACGCTGTCGGACTAGTGGCCGGAGAATGAGGAGTCACAGCTAATAACCTGGCCAGTGTTGTCAGGAAAACTCAAAAAGCGCAAAAAAAGTGAAAAACTTTTTTTTCTCCTGGGGAATATGCTTTGAGATATCGAAATGATTCGCATGCAAAAATATATACTACATAAACATTAAAGCGACAGGTTATTTCTCACCCATCATCATTTAAAATATAGACGTATACTTTGTCGCCTGGCGTCGATTATAATGGCGTATGACTCATGTATTTGGGCAGATAGATATTGAGAGAAGTAAATCGAGTTCCCTGGCTGAGGTCATCTGTCCTACAGCAGGTGAACGCGACTTTCATCGGTTTATGGACAGTAATAAGTGGCGCACGGTCCAAGGTGATTTACTCGGGAGAAAAACCCGCCACAGTCTGTCATCTTCGTTAAACGCGTGACCCGCCTGCGATCTGGAGACTGAAACCTTTCATTTAGGTCACACAGGACAATCTGCAGGCGGCATGTCCTCAAGTGCTTGTAGAAGGTCGGACGGAATATAAAGAAGGGAACCTCGGCATCTCCTGACAGTAGATACTCATGGCCCCTGTTTTAAACGCGGAACAGGTTACTGACATGAATTTAATGTAATACGTGCGACAGATCACAGCCGACCAGTAACCTCTAATACGCAAGCATACACATCCACTCTCTAAGCTGCTCAATTATCATTAAAGAACAGGCTACATTGATTTTAATACAGAATACGTTTGGATCATTTCCAGTGATTTCCTCTGTATAAAACGAAGCCTTTTCGACCATTTACTCACAAATCTACGTTAAAATATCACTGATGACTAACGGAAGCCCCGTAAATAACTAAACGCTAACTCGTGCGAATGAATATGACGCATGCGCACTCTACCTGCCGTGGTCGTATCCTCCGTAAACTACGAAATACGAAAAAGCACTAACCAGGTCACACGTACGACTCAGTGTTAAGTACTTTAAACAGGGTTTAACACGAGTGTGGAATTTAGGTCCGCGCCCGTGGGCAGCATATTAATATGCATTTAGTGTACATCCCAAAGCGTAACTGATGATTTGAAGGAAAAAAGCGTCCTATAGGTGTACCTCGTGTTAGATGATAAGTATAACATTTGGAGCTAACTTCTTGATTTCAGTCGTTGAATGTTGTCTGTTTATTGTGTTTACTATGCATAATGGAATACGTGACAGTACCTGCGCAAAAAACACAAACATTTGTGTAGAAAGTTCATTTCCACATGAAAACTGAATAAGAGGCAAAGTGAGAAGGCTTATACACAAATATTATTTCTTGTCCCCCTTGAGTTGGTAGAACGGTGACAGTTTTAAAATTATTAACTGCAAACATTAGTGATGTGGTAGGTGATGTGTTAGAAGACTTAAGCAAGCACGAATCATACCTGTAACTCCAAACTGTAGCCGTGGTACAAGCTGTTGGGGAATACCGTCAGCTGATGCTGCACTTGAAGGGACACTGTGTAATCCATTGACCGCCTTGACTTCCAGCGTGTGTTTCATACAGATGTACCGCGGGAGCCCGCAGTACTGTAGTACTGCCGTGGCCCCGCCCCGCTGCAATGTCATTGGCTGCTGACTTGTAATAGACCACCGCTGCGCGCCAGCGTGTACAGCAGGTAGGTTGGTGAGTGACCGTACAGGTGTATTCGTAGCATCGGTCTCTACCGTAAGCTATATATTTTTATATTTTATGTATTAGTTATTGTCATTTGCTATTCATATTGTGTCTCTTCTTTCCTCAAATGAGCTTAGCTTGTTTTTTGCGTTAGTGTGAAGACACGTCGTTTTTTCCCTTTACTGTAAATAAAAAGTAGCCATTTTGATAAACTTTCGCTATATAGAGGCCTCGATTGATTCAGATACGCATACAAGCCAAGATCACTTTCTAGGTCACAGAAGGGCTTGGTCATGCGCGTTGAATGTACTGTTAATGAGTATTGGTGGGGGCGCAATTTTCCATATGAAGCGATCTACACAGATCGATTGATTGCGCGCGCATTTAACAGTGCAAATTCATGCTTCCGAGGATTGCTAGATACTGTACTACAAAGAATGTCTTGGGTTTCTCTGCCTTCATTGGAGAAAAAAACGGAATTATCAATAAAATGATTTGAATTATGTTATACTTCTACAGTATGATTAAAGAAGCCGTATTATGCCAAATCTTTGTTCTCGCGGTTTTTGGTGTGTTTTTGTACATTATTAAAAGGTATAGCCGGATAAAAATAAAACAAGTACAGTATAATGCAGTTATACAACGGAAACACCGAACTACTGTTTTTGCAATTCTGCAAAATTTTCGTAGGCTATACAATATAATTACGCATTATACTCCTATACATAATGTTTGGCAAAATTGTTATTTCTCTTTGCCCCTTTGATATTATGTTAACCTGATCCTCCATTCTAAAGTGAAATGTAAGAAATCTATTCTCAACGCGATTGTGGAAAATTTGATATCAGCTCACAAAGATCAATAAGAAGCACGGCATTCCCAAATAAATGAAGGTAAGGCTTTTAAAAATTCAGCTCACAAATCTTACATTGCAGAGGTCGTCGGATGCTTGGCACACCGCAGAGATTTTGCGTTGGCTGTTATTACAGCCGTATCGTTGGCGCCACCTTCCGGCCAATTTTTACACTGTGAACGTGTTAAGTGGGAAGTTATTGGCTGAGTAGGAAGTTGCACTGCACTTTACAATTAATATCCACATTCCTGGTCTTGTTTGAATCTTCCTCAGGGTTGAATGGTATTTTGACACAATATTCCCTGTGATGCAATTCCGCATGACAGTATTATGAAAGGTGGAGATCAGCAGCAATTAATCAAATGGTAAATAGATTTACTGTATTACTCCAAAAATCTATTAAACATATTCTGCTGTAATTCCAAAATGTTTAGGATGAATTAAGGTATGAATACTTTGTATATTTATACACTGTCTCTTGGCAATGGCAAACAGGTGCACATCTTCATGATTGTAATTCAGCACACAGCCAGTGAAACTTAATCATCAGTGCTGAATGGTACAAGGAAAGAAATAAATTAGGTCTGTGGACCTCCACTGGTGTCAGTACGTGAGGGCAGTGCACAAACCCAAAGGGTATTGACTGTTTACAGAACATTGTATATACAATGGGGCAAAAAAGTATTTAGTCAGCCACCAATTGTGGAAGTTCTTCCACTTAAAAAGATGAGAGAGGCCTGTAATTTTCATCATAGGTATACCTCAACTATGAGAGACAAAATGAGAAAAAAAATCCAGAAAATCACATTGTCTGATTTTTAAAGAATTTATTTGCAATTTTTTTTCTTGTGAACGCGAGAAGAAATGCAACCCCAGGTTGATCAGAAGGATAGTGTGGATGTTAGAAAGAGTCAAGGAAACCATGCAAAACCATTCAAGCTGAGCTCCAAGGTCAAGGTATGTCACTTTCTGATTGTGCCATTCGTCACATTTTGAATAATAATCCACTATTGTCAGAAAAACATAAAAAAGCCTGAGTGGAATTCACGAAGATGCATATTGACAAGCCATAAAGTTTCTGGGAGAATGTGCTTTGGACTGATGAGACAAAACGTGAGCCTCCTTTGGTCAGTCAAATCAGATCTATATTTGCAGAAGGAAAAATGAAGCTTTAAAAGAAAAGAACTCCATACCTACAGTGAGACATGGAGGGGGCTCGGTTTGGATTTGGGGCTGCTTTGCTGCATCTGGCATGAGGAACATTAAATCTGTGCACAATGAAGTCTCAGGACTACCAAGGCATCCTGGAGGAAGACATACTGCCCAGTGTCAGGAAGCTCAGCCTCAGTCGCATGAGTCCTCCAACAGGATAATGATCCAAAATACAGATAAAAACACTCAAGAATGGGTGAGAAAAATACGTTGGACTATTCTTAAATGGCCCTCTGTGAGCCCAGACCTATTGAACATCTATGGAAAAATCTGAAAATTGCAGTGTGGAGACACCACCCTTGAAACCTGAGACAGCTTGAACAGTTTGCTCAGGAAGAGTGGGACAAACTACCCCAATCTCAAGTCAGTTCCCCATAAATTTCATCAGTATGTGGACTTAGCAACCAAGGGGACGAATGTTCTGGACTGTGTTTCCACAAACATTACTGGTGCATACTGTGCTGAACCCTGCCCCCACCTCGGTGACTCCGACCACATCTCTGTTATGCTGATCCCAGCATATGTTTGTCAGACGTGCCAAGCCTGTTCTGAAGCAGCCGAAAATCTAGCCTCTAGAAGCCATCTCTGTGCTTCACTACTGTTTTGAGCATAATGACTGGGACATGTTTAGGGAAGCTGCAACCCACGACGGCTCTACCAACCTGAAGGAGTACACGGTGTCGGTGAGCAGCTACATCAGCAAGTGCACTGACAATGTTACAGTCTCCATTGTCACACGCCCCAACCAGAAATCATGGATGACTGCAGGGGTGCGCACGCTGCTAAGAACCTGAGAAACTGCCTTCAGGTAAGATGATAAGGCTGCCCTGAGAACAGTAAGGACCAACCTGTCCCAGGCCATCAGAGCAGCAAAGTGTGCACATGCTCAGAGAATCCACAGCCGCTTCCAAGAAACTGAAGATGTACGATGCATGTGTCAGGGCATCTAGGCCATCACCAACTACAGGACATCTCCACCTGTCTGTGACGGTAAGGCCTCCCTTCCAGATGCGGTGAATCACTTCTACACAAGGTTTGAAGCACAGAATGTAGCAGCAAGGACAACCACCCTGCCCCTCGATGACCAGGTGCACCGCCTAACCACAGCTGATGTGAGGAGAACTTTGCTCAGAGTCAACCCACAGAAGGCCGTCAGACCAGACAACATTCCTGCTCGTGTGCTAAAGGGATGTGCAGACCAGCTAATAGATGTCCTCTCAGATATCGTCAATATCTCTCTGAGCACCACTGACATTCCAATATGCTTCAAAGCCACCACCATCATCCTCATGCCAAAGAAGTCTCCAGTGTTCCTACTTTAATTACCGTCCTGTGGCACTCACACTCATCATCATGAAGTGCTTTGAGAGGCTCAAAGTACATAAAATCACAGCTTCCTCCTTTCCTAGAACCCCATCAGTTTGCATATTGTCCCAAACACTCAACAGACGATTCCATCACCGCCACCCTTCACCTGGCCCTCACCCACCTGGATGAAAAAAGGACACTTATATGAGAATGCTGTTCACAGATTTCAGTTCAGCATTCAAAACAATCATTTCTCTGATAGGAAACCTGAGACTACTGGGCCTGAACACCTCCCTCTGTAGCTGGATCCTGGACTGCCTGACTGGGAGGCCTCAGTCATTCAGGATCGGCAGAAGCATCTCCAGTCCCGCCTTGCTGAGCACAGGGCCCCCCTATGGTTGTGTGCTCAGCCCTCTGCTGTTCACATTGATGACCCATCAGCCCTCTGCTGTTCACATTGATGACCCATCAGCCCTCTGCTGTTGTGTGTGATAGTGGATTTCAGGTAAGAAATATTTTTGGCCACAGATCCATGAAAGGTAGAGGCGGTAACTCACTGGGAACAGCCAACTGACCTTCCATCTCCACAGTCGTTCCTGGGGTTTTGAGGCTATCACCATTGTTTTACAAGGAAGACCCCTTACTGAGCTAACCAAATAGCATCTTCCATCCCATAAGAGGAGGAAAGCTACTGGAGGTCAGAACAGGAAGGCATATTTCAAAGTGAATGAGCCCTTTGGGAATTAATGGGACGAGTCATGCACCCAAGCCTTCAAACAAATCATTCATTTTCTGATTAATGGAACTGTCTTGGCTTTTGCAGACCCAACCAAGCCCTAAGTATTGCATATTGATGCCAGCTCCCATTGACTTGGGGCAGTACTAAATCAGGAGTATCATGAGGGTTTGAGGCCAGTTGCATTGGCCAATTGAAAGCTCAGCTCTATTGATAAGAACTACCCTGTCCATCAGCTTGAGTTCTCGGTGTTGAAATGGTCTGTAATAAGTTCCATGATTATGTGTAAGGAGAAAGTTTCACAGGGAGAAAGGACAACAATCCTGTCACATACAGTATGTGCTACTGCAAAGCTAAATACAAACAGGTCATCACTAGCTTGCTGCTCTGTCCACCTATAATTTTACCATTCAGTACCATCTAGGCTGTAATTACACTGATGCAGATGCATTATCACGGAACATGTTCCTCAGAGATAATGAGTGGAAGGAGATCTTTGAAAGTATTAAGGTTCTCTGCACACAAATACTCAGTGGAGAGAAGAAAGATACTCATGTTATATGGGCAGAATAATGTGGGGTCTCACTGGGAGTAGCCTCTAATTGCTGTGCTTTTCCAGCATGCCTGGATGTGGGATGCCTGGAACAGATAAGCAGCTCTGATCTTGTAAGGCTCAGGATGCTGACCCAGTTGTATCCCGAGTTAAGGAGTCAGTCAAAAATGGGCATTTACCTACTCATGTTTCAGTTAGGGGTTTGGGAGTTGTTGAGGCAAGAGTGGCCAAGGCTGCAGATGGTAGGTAGTCTACTCTATAGAGTGGTGCAAAAACCATCTGGCACCAAAGTGCAGCAGCTTGTTTCGCCCAGAGTGCCTGTTCTGATGGTGCTTTAATCTCAACATGACTGTGGTCATTTGGATCAGAGAAGTCATCAGAGCTTATAAAGGACCGGTTCAACTGGCCAAAGATGGGTGCCGAAATTAAAGAGTATGTGCAATATTGTGGCAGATATATTGCATGCCAGACACAGAGCGGCACCATTGAATAAGATACCCAGTAATGGACCACTGGATCTAGTGTGCATTGATTTCCTGTCCCTTGAGCCAGACCAACAAGGACTTGGGAATGTGCTTGTAGTGACTGACCACTTTACCCGTTATGCCTAGGCCTTTCTAATGAAATATCAAATGGCCTCTGCTGCTGCTAAAGGACTCATTGAGAAATATTTTGTGCATTATGGGCTTCCTGCATGGATTCATTCCAATCAGGGGTGTGATTTTGAGTCAAAGCTAATCCATTACTTCCTGAGAATGTTGGGCTGGAAGTCTCAAGCGATACCTCATTACCCTAAAGGGGATCTACTGCCAGAGAGATTCATTAGAACTTTGTTCATGTTGGGGACATTCGATTCCAGGATTTTCGAGTCAGAAAATCAGTCAATGACATATTATAATTGTATGCTAAATGAGGCAACATATTACACTCTATATCTGTTGATGTTTGGCAGAAAAGCTTGCCTACCCGTTGATTTATGCTATAGTGTATCCTCAGAAAATGCAGAAGGTCAACAATACCATCAGTACATCGCAAAGTCGAGGACTGATTTACGCGAGGCATATCGGTTAGCTAGGGAAACTGCTGACAACCCATGAATGGAACAAGACAGGCCATGACAGCCTAGTCAAGGAAGTCCTCAAGAAAGGAGATTACATACTGCTAAGGAGTTTCAGTGTCCCAGGTAAGCACAAGTTGCAGAGCAAGTGGAGATCCCTACCACATGTTGTGGTTGGGAAGATGGAGAACTTGCCAGTGTACCAAGTCAAGCCTGAGAGTGGCACTGGAGCAATTAAAACAGTTCACCTGAAATATCTGCTCCCCATTGGATGTTTAGTGAGGATGCCGACAAGCATTAATGAAGCGGATCATTGCCAAAAGAGAGGGACCAAGTTTCAAAGCCAGTCGAAGGTAAAGCACTCAGTTGGCTGGTGAGGTACTCCACTAATGCTGGCAGATGTTCTGTTGTTGTAGTTGGAGGCTAATGCTCCTATGGGTTCCAGTGTTCAGTGTGGGACCAAACAGGGAAAATGCATTGACTCATTTGAGAAGAGCCAGGTTTCTCATGTTGAGAGTGAGGGTCATGATGTTGCACTTGTAGGGGGCATAGAGGAATTGACAGGTGATGATATGATCATTCTGGAGAGCACCGTGAACAAGGATATGTTTAAATCTTCTGCTCCTGTAGATAGAACTGATCTAGAAGAAAGAGTAGATGTACACAATGTGAGTGAGATTTTTCTGGAGGGTGGGTTATCTGGCAGGCCAAGAAGAGAAAGACGACCAGTGATACAGTGCACTTATGATGAATTTAGAAGACTGTCAGATCGGATATTGGACATTTTGGGCAGAGACATTAGGGTTGAATATGGCGCCAATGACGGTAACAGTTTTTGTCTGAGCAGTACTGTGTGGTGTCATGCCATGGAATTATGGTCTAGCTGTGTGCATTAGGTTGAAATGACAGTCAGTTATCTAGTAGTTAGGACTGTAAGTTTGATGAGGGGATCAAACAATTAGAAGGGGAAGTGTGTAGCCTGTAGTAATAATGTTGTATATATTTCTTTTCTTCTTTTGATCTCTTAGGATGAGGCCGTGTGAGCAGTAAAGGAAGCCGTCAGACTGAATAAGGCAGCTTTGGTGGTGGAAGGAATACTTCGAGGACCTCCTGAATCCCAATGTAGCCTGTAGTAATATTATTGTATGTATTTTTTTCTTCTTCCATTCTCTTTGGATGAGGCTGTGAGAGTTTAAAGTTCAGTGCGCAGAACATAGTTTGGTTGATCTTGCTGAGATGTACTGAAGCCTGTACCCAGTGTCAATCAGGCAATGACTGTGAGCTGATTGGGACTCTTCACTAGGACCCCCAATTGGAGAGAGAAGAGAGGGGTGTCAAACAGGAGGGAGAGGTGTGTGTGCAAGAGAGAAGGGGGAAGAAGAAGGTTGGTGAGAGGCAGGAATCTGGTTCTGCAGAGCCCTGAACTTGGTTGAGTAATAATTCAGTCTTAACTAGGAATGTTATTCTGGGAACAAGAGTGTGGATTGTGCATCCTGTGTATAGTGTTTTATTGATGGATCATGTTTCACGGACAGGTCAGTTTGGTTGGTTGCGCAGTCACAGACTAAGATGACCTCAATAGTGCTTTGTGTTACCAGTGATGCACAAAGTTCCTCGGGCTTTGTGGGAGTTTATACACAGGCCAGAGAACGATTAGTGGATGGCTCTGCATGCACCAACCTGACACCAAGACAGAGTGGAGGCCACCAGAGTTTTTCTTTGTCTTTTTTTTCTTTTCCATTATGGTTTGGGTCTCAACACACACAAGTTTTGATCAGGACTGCAACACGAGAGTGTTTTTTAATTTTAGAATACTGTAGAATATTGCAGTGGAATATTGTTGAATGTTGTTATTGAACATCTTTTATTTATTTTGCTTGAGAAGTGTTGCATGTAGTACACAGTCATTTGTTTTATCAGTCTTTAAATCAAAACCTTTGCTGAGGAGACGTGAATCGGGCTTTTCAGTTTGTATGTTAAAATTGTGTTACCTTACAATGTAAGTTACATGTAGTGGGTTCTGTGACGTGTTGGGGATATCAGTGGTTCATATTATTTTTGTTAATATCTGGTTGTTAACTTCATTTTTGCAGTTACTACGTAGTCGGGAAGTAGTTGGGCATGGAGATGAATCAGGTCAGTTTCTTTTTGTCTGACTTTTGCATGATCTGGCTTGAGGTATGAGGTATGAAGTTGAGGTATGAGGTATGAGGTGTGAGGTATGAGGTATGAGGTGTGAGGTATGAGGTATGAGGTATGAGGTATGAGGTGTGAGGTGTGAGGTGTGAGGTGTGAGGTGTGAGGTATGAGGTATGAGGTATGAGGTATGAGGTATGAGGTATGAGGTATGAGGTATGAAGTTGAGGTGTGAGGTATGAGGTGTGAGGTATGAGGTGTGAGGTATGAGGTATGAGGTATGAGGTATGAGGTATGAGGTATGAGGTATGAGGTGTGAGGTGTGAGGTGTGAGGTATGAAGTTGAGGGGGGCACAAAGTGACAGAGTAGCAGGCCTTTGCTTCAAAAATGTTATGGTAATGGGCCAAAAAAACATCAGAATCTGGAGAACAAGTGCGTGTTTGTGTGTGTGTGTGTGTGTGTGTGTGTGTGTGTGTGCGTGTGTGTGTTTGGATGAAAGCGCTATATAAATGCAGTCCATTTACCATTTACCATTTGTGTGTGTGTGTATCCAAACACTCTATACACGAACTCCAGTCAGATGAGTCAAGGTTGGTTTGGGGTCAGCATCTAAGAAATTGTAGAAGGAGAAGCATGCCAAACAGCAGGCTGAATAAGAATAATAAGAAGATGGTTCAAAGCGACAGATAACAGTAGTTTCTGCTCTGCACATAGCACAGTATTTTTCTCATATCTGCAATGTCTTGTTACCCAACACCAGCCTTGTGTTCCTGTGATATTCATCAGTAATGAGGACCTACGAAACATTACATTTGCGTGAAGGTGTTTTACTTGACCTCTGTTTCTTTTGTCTTTTCCATAGGCAGCATCATTAAGGCGATGTCCTCTGTCCATTGCATGTTCTATAGCTCAAAGTCCAGATGTGGACCAAACCACAAGTTAATCTGGACCCAGCCGATAATGTACCTTATGAACCAAAATGGTTTACATAAAAAGGCGTAATATGGCTTGAAGTACAAACATACAATGTAGAAGCACCAAATGTTGCACATGCATAACACCTCATAACCGTCCTTAATTCATCATGCAATATGATTTTGTTATTGAAAGTTGTTCTGACTTTGAACAAAAATCGGATGCGGACATTTGATCAAAAAGTTTCAAATCCCTGTTCTAAATTATAAATTCAACCTGATCCATCCTAAGTGCTACCTGATTTTAATCTGTTTATATTCAGCGATGCCTTCAGATGCCTTTATATTTTAGGTGTTTTAACATGATTCTGTGCCTCCATGTTGAGTGTTTGGGAAGTATATCACTGCATGCTTCATTTGCATTAGGGTTCTGTTGAATGTGTTAAAAGTGTTTCTGCTAAAGATGGCCAAAAATATGCTTCATAACTCCCGGAGGGAGCAAAAACGTCGACTGTTTGGGGGTCGCCGAGGACCTGTTTAAGAAAGACTGTACTAAACCAAAAATTGAGTCATGACAAGCAGTGGTGATTTATAATGTTAATTTTTTTATTATATATTTTTCTGCAAAAGTGTGCTGGTGTGAACTGTGCAGAAGTGTACAGCTGGGTAAAATTATTACGGAAGCAGGGCCTGGGACAGCAGTGTGTGCTTGTCTTCTGCTCCGACAGGGCCCAGCAGGAGAACCACACACCAACCCCGCCATATTGTAGCTCACGATAAATGGGTCCCATGGACTGTGTTTCATGGCAATTGTCCCGCACGGCGACGCACAGAGCGCAGAAAAAGCACAGGAAGCCAGGAGTTTGGGCAAACGTGGAGCTTAATGAGCGCAGCAACACAAGGAGCAAGCAACGCTCGGGCTGACATAACGATGACCGGACTGGGGAAACAAACAGAAACGCGGACTAAATACAATGGACTAATTACAACAATCAGAAACAGCTGATCACACGGGGAATCCGCACAGGGTTAACGAGGGGGCGTGGCACACGGAAGGAGCAGACGATCGGGGCAGGACAGCAGTAATGAACCTAGCTGCTAACATAACAACCCAGACAGGCCAGGCAGACAGTTACATGCGACACCTCCTTCTGTTGCATCCCCCTGAACCTGCTAAACACAAGTTAAAATGAGTCATCACCCTCAAGTAAATGCCCTACTTTTCTGTAAATTTGTGCCTTACCTTTTGCCACAAAGTCCAAGGCTGTTGTTGTTGACAGTGTTTCCCCACTAGGGACAGATTCACTCTTTCTGCCCAATGTTGCGTGTCACATTTCCATCTAGGATAAGTATAGTAACTGGCAGGCAAACAAGGAAATGTGACAAATTAGTAATAAACTACATACCTGATAACATGTAATATGCTTGACAATGAGGTCTGTTTTGACTGTGAAGAAAACCAGTCCTTGAATGTCACAATCCAGTGGATTTTTGATCAAATACTGTTATGAGTGGTCACGGACAGTCGCGCCACCAGCTGAAGCTCAAATGACCCCAGACTGATTTGTTTAGCTCAGATGTTTCAACGGCCATATTCTCAGTTTGACGGCAGTCGGACAGATTAGATCTCTGGGCCAAGCCCCAGATGGCTTAAGATCACAGACATTATCTTGGGGACATTATCTTCTGTCGGTTTACTAAGAAGTTAAACATAATGTTAAAAATATGAAATCTCATGTCCCAAGCACCTAGCCTGTCTTATGTTTAACGAGGACAAAAAATGCTTTTTAATTGCTGTGCAAAAAACTAAAAGTAAAATAAAACTAAAAGGACATAAAACAAGAGTGGGTGTGAACTGTACAGCCAAAATTGTGTCTTTAGACCTTACTACCACAGAATCTTATAGTTATTTTACTTCCTCTCCTTTCTGGGTAAGCTGAGAAGATCCCAGATTCAAGCCTCCTGACTCGCGCAGCCAACCAATGACCGGAGAGTCAATACCGATTATAGCCACCAGATGGAGACAAATAACCAGCTTCACTATGCAATTTCAACCAAGGCAACGAAAGAATCGATTATGGACGTACAGGAGAAAATGTGTCTCTTGCATTCTCTAAATTTTAGTTCCCCATCAAACAATCTGAGGAACTGCTGAAAAAATTCAAAATTCGTGTGATTCAGCTCCAGCTGTAAATCCTACAGGAAAACAGTTCCTTGTGGAAACTGAATTTGTGCTATGTAGTTA
>JABFEB020000113.1:8346320-8359011 GCA_019775895.2 Stomatorhinus ivindoensis
CCCCCCCCCCCCCCCCCCCCCCCCCCCCCCCCCCCCCCAGGTTCCTGCACATCCGTAAGCACACGGTGCCTCTGTCACCACACCATCGCGGGCGCACGCACGCACACACCTCTCAGCCGAGCGTTGTGGTACAGAAACACATTTATTACTGCCTTGTTTTCCTCTATTAGTGCCATGTTTATCGTTTCATCCTGTCAACATGCCCTTAGCAAATTATCTATTTCTACATTTCACTGAAAATACCAATATTTTGGTATCAGTGTCATATTTTGTGATTTTACTATTAGTTGGAGATTTTAAACTTTTCTCCAAATGCATACTCAGTGTCCCTGCATTTGTATAGCTTATATTTATAGTTCAAGTTCAGCATTTTTCTCAAAGCAGGGTCCTCAAGATTTAAACCAGAAGTCGTAACTTCTAGCTATCAGTGCTGTGGCATATGCATGTTTTGCATGATAAGTTCATTTCATTGTATATAAGTTTATTTTATTATTTTATCATTAAATATATCCTAACTGCACTAACTTCTTCATCGATTCATTAACCTACAGATCGAACTGAAATGAAGTGCAAATTAAAACAGTCCCTTTTAGCATTTGTTTTGTGAATTATTTATTTTAATTTACATTCAAACAATGGTATATGAGATAAAGACAGAATGATATGTGGTGGGTATTGATGCTGTTATTGTACCTAACAACAAAACATAACCAGGCAGATTGCAGTTAACAAGACGCCAAAGAGCTAAATCTGAGGAATAAAGAAAAACTCTTTGTTATTGTCATACAATAACTGCTCATGGAAGACTGAATTCATGGGGAAAGGCCCACACAGTTATTCCATGATTTTCAACATTTTTATAATTGTTAAACTTTTCATGTACAATCCAACAGTCAGCAACAAAGACAAGAACAGGACCCATTGCCATTCAGGTTAGACCCACGGGGTGTTTGCTTAATGCTGCAGGCCTAAACAAAGTGTATCCTCAGTTTAACAGGGACACCCCACCATATAAACCCCAAAGTCCTGATCACCATCAGTTTGTGAACTTAACTCTATTCAACAATGCATTCTTAATGGGAATGCATTACAAAGCATATTTTTATTACCATGTGTTTCTCTTAACAATCCAGTTATAAACCAAATTAAGACCAGATCATGATGCTCACTCCACAGTTGACCAGGCGGGAGTCACTAACATTCTCTGCGGTGTGGTAGTCAACGGTCAGCAACTAAATTCAGTTTGGGCTTTAATCATGAACAAAGGTGATTTTTTTCAGGGTTTTACGAAAATTCCTTTACCCACTGTAAAAGTCTGTGTATGACTGCCACTGTGAAAGCCTTCACGGTCTTTCCATTAAACCCTCTGTGAGCACAGAGGCAGACTGTGAGGACACTGACACTAAACCCATCACCAATTACCTCCTCATGGTCACAGGCTGTTGATGTGAAAGTTCACCTGGCAGCTTTTCTTGGTTGAAGATGGAAGAAAAGATATGCAAGTCAGTGCTACCCTGACCTCAGAAACTACTGGATGAAGGCACAGGATAAGTCTTAACTTGGGTGGCCCCTTCCATTCCCCAGGGCATCCCTATAGAGTTCCCAGAACTGTGTCATAAACTTGTGAGGCATCAATTTCTCCCAAAACTACTATTTGCCATAGTCACAACTCCCAGCAGAGCCATAAGTGTAGCTGATGCTGAGGATACCACAAGTTTTTTTTCCTGGTTACCTTTGGTTAACTAGTTTGTTTTTGCATAATGAACACTGACAATGGTTACCGTCAAACCATTTCATGCATAAGCGAAAAACAGCATTCTTGCCAAGTCACTATTTCCAATAGGATAATGACTTTTTGGAAACAACTGGAATAAAGATTTGGCAATAAACAATCAGTTTTCGGGGAAAAAAGCAAAGTTTTAACAGTATTTCACAGTATTGCCAGGTACTTTATAACAAACATGGAAAACACAAACAGACAGGCAGAAAAAATGAAAGCTAACCCCTCCAGAAGATTCAAATAAAATCGTAGTGCAGCACTAATTTTATGCATCAAGCCCCTTAAGCAAGAAAATCAAGTCACAGTGAATCACAGAAAAGAAACAAAAACAAAAAGAACAAACAAGTGTTAGTGAAGTATGTATTAAAGTGGTAAAACATCCACTAGCCAAACTGTATTCCTATACTGTTATATATAGATGTCTATTGTGAGAATAGTGTCTCATGTCACATGATTCATATAGTCCTGATGTTATTTAAGGACAGCACAAGTGAAAAACAATGACAATAAAAACATTTTCTGCCAATTACACCCTTACAAGGCCCCACTAATGCAACAGATGTGACTGGAAACGAACCAAGCAAGTCTAACTGATCCCTCCAGAGCTGATGTCTAGACAAACCACAAAACAGAAGACTCAAAGTTGCTCCTTTTCAACTCATTAATTAAAGAGCCCGCTACTAGACAGCGAGAATACTATCTGTATAACTTCAAGCCTTTTGTAAGTATTGATAATGCATAAAGAACTGACAGGTAAGAAACACTGACAGGAAACGAAAAGGTGCCCATCGAGCGAGGAGTCCTAACTAGAATCCAGTTATCTCTAACGTTAGCAATACTGTCCAGCACTGGTCTGACTGAAAACGCTGGAGGCAGGAGGTAAGGCTGCTCGGACTTGTCCAGCACCATCACATCACCACTGGATGCGGGACGCTGTCGCATCTCTGCCAAGTTACATGGTATGATACAATCAATCAAGGAAAGGTCAACAGATTTACAAGAATACACAGTAAAGGTACAATCCGCTACAAGAGTAAAATCTGAATATTTATATAATTATATATACTTTAAACATAAGAAGCATAAGAAGAATGTTTTAGGTTGTGCAAGTTCTTTCGAAAGATGGCAGAATGGCTGATCATTTGAAGACTGTCTCGAAAACTGGGCACTTGTGGGTATGCAGCCTCTTCACTGCCTTCTTCAGCTCCTTGCTTGACTTCTCCCACTTCTGGATGCTCGTCAGAAGGTACTTCTTGTCCACTTTGCGGCCCATGATCAGGTAGTTGTTGTTGGTCAGGTGGTCCAGCTGCTGGCAGGGACAGTCAGCCCCATTCTTTAGGTAGAGCACCAGGTTCTTCAGGTCTTTTCTATTCAAGCTTCCTGGCTTCAGTGCCTTCTTCTTCTTCTGCAGGATGACTTTGCGGTCTGAGTTTTCCAGTTTCACTTCCTTAACTTTAGTCTTGATGACTAGAAGACAAAACAGCAAAAAAGAAGCAGGCATCAGGAATGAGGTCATCTTTTGATCAGATCTCCATAGAGGAAGGGCTCTACAAGTGCTGAGCACAAATTATCAAAGCTTGAGTCATCAAAGTCTTACACTTATAAAATACCCCCAGGCTCATTCAGACTCATAGTGTATGAAGAAACACTGGCTTTGAAATGAGGATTCCCAATAACCCCCACTGTCTCATGCAGGGTCTTTTCCAGTCATCAGCAAGTATCCAGCCACCATGTCAGAAATTACTCTATCAATAGTAGTAATAATACTCATGAAGGAAGCCATGCTTAAAGCATCAGAACTCAAACATGAACTATATCATCCTTCCTATCCTATTATCAACTTCACAGGAAGGTTGAGCAAATTCTAGGTTTTCTGTTCAGTTCTCGGGTTGCATGCAAGGGTATCATTTGTAATATGGGTCATATTACTCTGTTCAAAGCTGCTGTTAAAGGTTCACTTACAAGCACATAAGTTCTTGCTTTCAAAAGAGTCAATTTAGACCATTGAGATCAATTATAGAAGATCTCCCTTTGAATAAACATTCCAGTCATTTTGGAAAGTTGCACAATGGATATAGTGAGGTAATGTGGCTCAGGGGAGTGCTTTAGTTAGAATGCGAGCTGCGTGATCCTGGAGGAGGGAGCAAAGGTCTTCACGTGAGACTGTTGAAGGTGAAAGGGAGTCACGTGCAAGGGGTGTCAATACCAAAGCCCAGATAGTTCAACAATGGGCTCAATCAGTCAAAAAGGAGTTCTGCCTAGAGCAAAGAGACAGAGGATTAAGGAAACGGGGTGAGAGAGAAGAAGTAGGAACCTGGTATTGTTTTCTGATTGAATTGACAATGAAGAAACCATCAAGGTGGAATCCGTTATCTGGGGAATTTATTTCCCGATGGAGGTCTGTCAGCACCTTCAGCCGTAATGTAACCAAAGGGATCACCACCTGAAATATGTCCCTCCATCTCCCATATCAACCGCTGAAAGCCTGAAGAGTCTGCCTCCCCTCAGGTCGTTGAATAAGAGCCTGGACATGCCAGGATCGGAACAAAGAAACGAAGATGAGACACATAACATGAGTGCCTCTAAGCTAACCTGGCCATGGATCACCCAGTTATCTGATGACCCTTCACCTTAAAACATATCAGGGTGGACCAGGCCAGGTGTTATCTGAAACGCCAGGCAATTTCGTTGGTTTGCTTCACTGCGGCTCTGCTTCCTTTCAACAGTGAAAGACAATCTATACTTCTGGTCCCTCTAATCTCTCCTGCCCTCTGATTTCTTGTTGTCACAAGACCATGCCACAGTTCCTTCATTCCCTTCAGTCAGAGGAGCTCTCCTCAACCACAAGCATTAAGGAATGGAAATAATCCCTTCAAAAAACCAACTTCCTGCCTAACCCCCCCCCCCCCCAAGCTCAGCATTTCTCAATCTCTCATACTCCAAGCCTGGCCCCCATGGTTCAACTCCTAACCTTCCACCTGAACAGAAGCTGACACAGTAGCATCTCCTTGACATCTCACTTAAAGTACAGGCGAGCAAAGCAAACTTTCACCCCGTCCAAGGAAGTGCTCCATCACAAGAATGACGTTCCCTTGGAGCTTCATTCATAAAAATGGTGACGTTGAACCTTTTTTACCCTCATTTAAATTAAATGCAGAGTAAGAGATATATATCACTGACCGAATTTGCCAATGCTTTCATCATATGGCCTAAGATCTAAGCAGCTGCTTGTTCGATAGTTGAACCTGGTGAGTAAGGATGAGTACAGCTGACACACGGCCTGCCCAATGACTGCCCTTGAATCTCTGGAGTCAATAATCTCTCCACTCCCTTGGGAATCCATCATGTGCTAAGCAGTGCTATGTTAAACATTAGTCTGGAACACTTATCTCTTTGTTTGGTAAAGCTGTCCTTACACAGGGGGGGATTTCCTCTCGGTTGTATGAGCGTAGTACACCAGGATCAATCACAGATGACTCAAATGACTCATA
This sequence comes from Stomatorhinus ivindoensis, assembly GCA_019775895.2. Classification (NCBI taxonomy): domain Eukaryota; kingdom Metazoa; phylum Chordata; class Actinopteri; order Osteoglossiformes; family Mormyridae; genus Stomatorhinus; species Stomatorhinus ivindoensis. The sequence continues at coordinate 8,351,592 of JABFEB020000113.1, forward strand.
ATCAGGTTCAATTTTCTAGGAAAGTGCTTAGAATTCTGTGGTTTTAGGTTTGGCACAAATGAGGACTTATTTGTCTTATGCAACCTCAAGCCGCCCTTCTGAGTATGACCTGAGCCAGAGAGCTGGGGTCTGAGACTCGCGACGAGTTCCCGAGGTGAACTGCAGAGCACATGGCAGAGAATGGACCTTCTGCGGCATCCACCTCCAAGGGATGTATCTATAGTCAAAGGGACAGGAGCACTTTCAATGGCCAAATGAAAAACTATGTGAAATTTTTAATACAAAAGCAACGTTTTACAGTGTGAGGAAAAAAACCTATTATTCTTACTGCATTACCGTTAGGCCATGCATAAACACTTTAAACCATTTTAAGAGATATAAAGCATACATTTGACCTTTTTATAGAACCAGCTGTCTTCTGGAGTGACACCTACCCTAGCAGCCAAAAACTTGAGGTTCAAATCCAGACTCTTAAAACGCAATTCAATATTTCATTACAATAGGCATCCATCTCCTTGGTCTTAAAGGAGAATTCCATCCCAAAATTATGTCCGAAAAAGATCTTTCATAAGGTATCTGAGTAAAGATATATTATTTCATGAACATAAAACTGGCCTTTTGCTTTTAATACATTAGACGTCTTGTTTATAAAATATGTCTATGGGGAATAAAATTTTACAACCCATTATTCCCATTTTATTGCCTGAAAAAAAACTAAATATGTTTGGATTCTGTTTGGATTCTTGTAATGCTGAACATTGTAAACCACATAAAAATGACAGAGCTTTGCTTTGACTAAATGTGACGTTAACAAAAATACAGCCAAAAGCGGAAAGTTTAGTTCATGAACTTATCTTTTCGGCAGACAGCAAGTTACAGAGATCGGCAAATGACTCCTGTGGGTGACAGGGCCACAAACGCTGGCTTCTTGAACCAGTTTGCAGTGGTAATTCTGCAGTGCACATTACAAAAAAGCCGCCCTGGGGTGTGTCTGAGCATAAGATACTGTACATAATGTTCATTATCACATTTTACACCCTTTCCTCCCTGTTTTTTGCACCACCACATCCGTGTACAGATACATATAAAATTTAAATATACATCTTGTTTTGGACTATACGGAAACATGTTCCTCAAATACTGAGCATTAAAGCATGACCACATCCAAGTGGGTATTTTAAAAAGCCTGTTAGAATCAATGTTTATGCTTCGCAGATGTCTTCATCCTTCCAATCAGCCCAATTAAACAGCTAGTTTTTTAAAACGCCTATGACTCGGTCACTTAAAAATGTACCATTAAAGCTCGCCTGTGGTAATTCTAGGCACTAACGTCATACTTATTAAACATCCCGATCTGCTACCGCACAATAAACATTTTGCCTACAGCGCAATGAATACTGTTTTAGTGAAATACTTGACACAGTATTGCATACAAAACAAAAAAGTTGGCAAATAACGCATTACCAATACCAACACTACTTTTGTGCACCTGAAACAATTTATGATTAGGCCTATGCAAGCAAGCATTTCATTGCACACAGTACTCGTACTTGTACACGTGACAATAAAAAAATTGAATTGAATATTGTCTGTTATACAGAAACTACAACGCCTTTTTTCTGTGGCCAAAACAGGCAAACTTAACTAAGAAGGATTTCTGTACATGCCTGGTTACATAATTGCAAATATAAAGCATTTTATGGACATAAAATATTATCAGACCAAAAACAGGCTTATATCCATACAAGTTCTTTCTGACTCTATATTGGCAAATTATGTGTATACTTTTATACTTTTTACGCAGCTATGGATTTTAGGGTGGGTGGATCAATAATGTGGACAGAGAGTTATGAAATAGTTTCAATACAAAATCATTTGTTATGTTCACTGGACATAATTCTAGATTTATGTGGAATTTTTCCAAAAGAGCTCATTTTTAAAACTACATTACCAATGAAAGGCAAGCATCATATTTGTGTCTCGACATCACAATTTAGTAACACGACAGTTGCATTTTTTATTTAAATGATATTAATTATGATAATAATCAGTTCAGCACAGGTTGCCTATGCTGAACCATGTTGAAACTGGATCAATGAAAACTGTTATATGAGACTCAACCACAGAAATAAAGCAGAACAGATGGGGAGTATGATTTATGCACCTATAAGATCCCGCAGTAGTGCAGCATGCATTTATACAGGTAGGCTTGCAGAGATATACAGTATATACATATGACAGTGGCAATAACAAACCTTAATTTATTTTGATTAAGAGCTGAAAATGAAATTCAGATGCACCTTTTCCTTTTAGCACGAAAGATTGACAATGAAGTTTTGCACAATGTTTTATCCCCTGTGCTGGTTACAGGGACAATTAATTTCAGGAATTTCTAAAGGCAAATCAAAAATTAAAGCAACACCAACTTTTGATTCACCCATCAAAAACATGGTACAATAAAAATAACAGCTTTTTCCAGTGTATAATTTTTATATTATATATTAAACTTTAAAAGACCATGGATTTTTCACAGTGATCTGACATATGCTGATCTGGGTAAATTCAAATAACAACTGAAATAAAACTGCTCTGAAGAAATTTTACAGTTTAATTTTAATGGTGTAGCAGATAGAGATTTTGAGCTCATGTTATGTCATTAAACTGGTCGTAGTCACGCTACCTTCCTGGTCCAGCTTTATACCCTGAAGGTGCAGAGCGAACAGGGTCTGAGCATCACCAACAGCCAGCGGAAATCTGAAATTTCATTTAGGATCTACTGTTTGGCTGTGGAGAGAACATACTCATAGTCATATACATTTCAAATTATTGTAAAGCTTGAACCTAATTTTGAGTGTATAAATGTGTATAGATGTGTACTATTTTTACCGGACTAGGAGAAAAATAATAAAGAACACCGCTGTGCCTCTTTTATCTTTCGAGCTGTAACACTTAGTTGTGTCCTTCAAATTAAAAGGAATGGCGGTACGACTGGCGACCCAGTAAAGAATTAAAAATGAGGTTTCTTCACAGTGGAGCTCAAGATTCTTACACTGCATAGGCCTTTCTGCCTGGACTTTGAATGAACCTTCTCACTGTCTACTCTTGTAACATTTTTATAGAGTAGACTTGACTGCCTGGAGGTCCTGCCTTGCCAGTTCTGTTTGGACAAATCCAAGCCAAACTCCAGTCCAGGTCAACTTCTGAAAAGTGTTTTTCATTTCTTTTCTTAACAGCCTTCAGCATTAAATCTGACCTGAAAGTCCCAGCCAAGGCTTGCTCAGGCATCATGCTAGGTGAATAGAAATCACCAGTGTCCTAGTGCCCAGTAACTAAAGGAAAATACAAAGCCCTGTTGCTTAAGGACAGCATAAACGTTTGCTGTGATGCACTAACAGCAGGAGAAGGCACTTAGAGAGGCAGGCAGTTTAAGCATTTGATGTCAGTGAGGTAGGGAGGGCACAAGGAAACACTGCAGTACTCAGTAATGCACTGTAACACAGGGAAACACCCTGCAGTGCTATGTAATACACTGCAACACAGGAAATCAGACTGCATCACTCTGTACCGAACTGGAACACAGGGACTGCAGGACACTGCAACACATGGTAGTGTCCTCTGCACATCAAAATGTGTGCACCACAACAATTATGAGTGCCTAAAAATATTGAAATGCACAACAAAACATAGTCAACACAGGCAGACGCAGTAAGACGGAGCAGCACACTCCTGATATCACATCACCTCTTTCCCCAGCATGAACATGCCCAGTCCTGTTCCCAGCCACAGTAATTCATCCATGGTACAGCGTCACTTGTTAAATCATTAGATCATTCACTGTGCAACTCCACTTATTAGGTCATTAACTCATTAGTTGTGCACCTTCAGGTCACACCTACTACTAATTTTCTATACTAAATAGAGTTTTGGGGCCGAGTTGGAGGCTATTGCCACACAGCATGTCCCCACATGCCACCAGACAGGCACTGGGGCGTGCCAAGGCTGTGCCAGTAACATAAACGAGCTGTCACTGCAAGAGCCCAAATGGTGGACCACAATTCCTCTTTCAAAGCCTGATTTCACTAAACCCCACAATTCTACATATGGCAGGAATAATCTTAGTCTGGCAAACTGCTCTGTTTTTTATAAGCGCTGTTTCTTTTGTTCGTCAGGCCTGTTCGTGTCCAGCATAGGAACAGAGCTCCTTGTTTGGGAGTCTGTCTGCTTGGCTCATTTGGAGACGTGTTCACCTGTAAGCGAGCTGCTAATTGGAACAAAAATGACGTTTTTATTGAGCTGTGCTTTTTGATCTTTTACACATCAATGTTCCCAATTACTGAACATCAATAGGTTGTTAGTGTGACCAAGTTAGTTTGCCTATTACCAATTATATGCTATTTCCATGGCCAAATGTTAAAACCAACCTTATTTAAAAAAAAAAACAGACTTTAAGCACCAAATGATAAATAAAATGTATTAAAATCCACTGCTTGTGTTTGGAAATCATGCATCAACCATGCATAAGTCATGGAGCAGTCATGAAAAATGACACAGAGCAACAATGGCTGATAGTATGATATAAGATGGGGTGGTGTGCCAGTTTAAATCATGTGCTGAACAAAGTAATTACGCCATTGGCTCCTTCAGGCGGTCTAGCGACATTTCTGCACAAACAATTAGCAAGAACATTCCTGGCAAAACAAAGCTAAAAGATGATGTGTTCAGATATTGTTGCTGAAAACAAATGGAATACGACTGAGTTTGCAAAATCTGAGTTTTCTGGGACCTGGCACCTTCAATTGATTTGAAAAAATGAAATCTATGAGCACACTCATAATAACAAGTCTACCCCCTCACAATTAGGTGGGGGAATGATGAGGAGACAATGAATGGAGGTATTTAAAAAGTGCCATTCAGTCTCCTTCATGCCGTGGAACTTTTAAGGGTGTGTGTGTTGTATGTTGCTGTGAAACCCAGAAGTGGAACACACACATTGGACTATTGTATAACTATGATGCTACAATATTATTGAAAACAAATGGAAGATTTGGTAACAGGATGGAGGGAAGTGACATGTACGGCAGAGTGACACAGCGACACGATGCTGAAGATGGGAATCTGGCTCCATTACATGACATCACACTTTCTCTGCCACCATCTCGTCATAAAAAGCTCCCTCCATGCCCCGCCCCCAAAGCCCTGGTCCGCCCAGTAAGTCTTCAGTGATTGGACTGCATGTTTGTATGTAAGTCGCATCTTGGGAAGGAGGTGGAAACTGACCTGGGTGGCCAAATGGGAGGGAGTAAAAGCTGCTGGGATGCTGGGGGGGGGGCATAATTTATTGCCTGGGACAGCTGCTTAATGAAGGGTGTAAGTGTCGTAGGGAATTACACCCAATTCATTCGTCACAGGGTATTACACCTTTAAAGAGCTAGATGGAGCATTACATGGCTTTATCAAGGCTACAGAACAAATCCCAAACAGCAGTGGGGGTTGTAGTTAATGACCCCAAACTTATAAGGGACTCCACAGCTAGTCTGTCCAAACCGTGACCCTTACGAGCAGCGTGTTCCCTCTGCATCTCCCAACACTCACACCTTCTCCATGTGCACAACTCAGATATCTTTTTGCCCCTCTGCTGGGTACCTCTGAGATCGTTCCTGCCTCACATGTATCTCAGGGTATCTTATCTAAGCGCACTTGGGTAAAAGCTTCTGCTAAAACTGGTTGTGCTGTGAATCCCGGATTTAACCAAAGAATCACTGGAAGATTCCCCAGACTGCAGCTGCAGATAGAGTCAACTTAACCCTTTGGAACGCCACCGTGGAAGGTGACATCTACATGGCATCTCGTGGAATGCAAACTGAGGAACATCATGCACATTACCCTGCCTCCACGAACCATGGCAGAAGGTGCGCTCACCCCCCCCCCCCCATCCTGGCCAGACCGGCCAGGCACTGAGACCCGATGAAATGGCTCGACTTGAGACTGCTCAAAGTCTCGTAAATTCTTCGGTAATCAGAGGCAGCCCTCCACACTCCTGCATCTCACTTGACTGGGCAGAGGAGGTTGGGGTGGGGGGGGATCATTAAGCAGGGAAAGGGGGAGAGGACTGCCAAGAGATGGGGAAGAGAAACATTTTAAGTTTCTTTTTGATCCCTCATGAAGTTCTTTCTGGTTCCAGACCTGTCGTTCTCCATAGACCTTGTGCCGTCGGGGTAAAGAGCTTCTTTGTCTGCGAAGTCACCCTGATGTCCTTGGAAGGTTAGCAACACCAAGCACTAAGCCTTTCAAACACAACAAAGTTTGGTATCTTTGCTTTCCTCTCCTCCTTTGTTACCTAACTGAGGTCATAACACATGTGATCGATTTTAATCTTCTCTCCCTTTCCTCTTGCAGACCCATCAAAACTCACAGGATTAGGCTTAATCCCAGTTTTTTTTTTTGTTCTCGTCCTGAGCTGACTGGCCAAACTGTCAAACCCAATCTGTAATTATGAAAATGCTTGCGTCGCGTTAATTAAAAAAGTGAGATATGCCTGCTGCAGGAAACGGCTCAGCTCATTACTCATTGAAGGTGGGACTTCATCTGTCTGAGCAAAGAGGGTCTGGATCCCCCTCCCATTAATCCCAGCATGGGACGGGTGATGCTCCACACTTCACCAGCAACCTGGGTGATGTGGCACAAAAGCTGGGGTTGTGAGTAGCTTGCGGTACTGTCCAGAAGGTCACTGGCTTGAGTCCCATGCCCAGTAAAGTAACCATATAATGATTGGGCCCTTGAGCAAGTGCCTTAACTGTGAAAACAGCACCGTTATACTGAAGAAAATAGCTGACCTGACACTCTAACCCAGAGCTTTGCTGCCACCTACATATCTGTGTGTCTCATATCAGTGGAAGACCGGGAAACGTGAAAGCCAAACACCAAGCATGTGCTTGTACAAATGGCAAATGAAGTATCATTATATTCCTGCTCAAGAAACATTTAATTGATTTCATCTATTTATACAGCTGGAAATTTTCACCAAAGCAAATCAGGTGAAGCGTAACACTCGAGGCTATGAGGGCCCTCTGTTCTTGGAATGTATTTCGACGCCCGAAGCCCTTTCCCTTGCCGTGGAAATGTGGGGAGGCGAGGCGACTTACCAAACTCACTAGCGCACATGTGGTCCAGGATGATGTCCATTTTCAACTGATTGTCACATGGTGGGCAGACAGGCTCTGTGCCTGTGAAAGAGGGTGAAATGGGGATATGGTTAGAGGGGGGTGCTGACGGAGGGGTAGGGGGGAGTCACAGGGCTGCCGCTCCCGCATTATTCCGTCATGCTGGCTGCTCCATACAAACTAACAGGTTTCCAAAACACAGAAGGCAGTGATTGCCCCAGCGGATGCAAACCTAGCACCCTCGTCAGTGCCGCTTGCTG
>JABFEB020000113.1:8361656-8375998 GCA_019775895.2 Stomatorhinus ivindoensis
CACACCCACACATGTAATTTGCAGACCGGAGCAGGGAGGGGTTAATATTTACTCCGCGGCTACGTGTCTGATACACACATCAATAGCCTGAGGCACACACGCATCTCCAAGATCCAAAACCCTCCCCGCACCCTCACCCCCTGCAGCAGGATGCAGGGTCACATCTCTCCCTCCATCATCCTGTTTGAAAAGACACACTAGGGATCGACTCTCAGGCCTGAATTTCAGTTTGCGGCCCCCCCCCCCCCCCATTGCTGACTGCCTCCCTTCTCACAGAAGGCAGCGTGAGGCCAGGTGATGTCCACCAAACAAGAACGGCTGCTTTTGACATTATCACCTGGGACAGAAGCCAAACGCTGCTAATGCCATGACCACAACTAGCTATTACTCTGCCTTATACCCACTGGGTGTGTATAGCATCCCGTAAAATGCACACGACTCTGCACTTTCCTCCACACGGCTGTAAATTGGATTCATTTCTATCACTGTGGTTAACTGCAATGCTCCGTGGCGGATCAGACGGCAAAGAGAAAAAAAAGCATGTGAACTGTGTAAGGTCGTCGATTCTGAATCATTTGTATTTTAACTTAGGTAGCAGATAGCATAGCTTGAATGAAAAATGTTTTTCTAAATCCCCAAAATACAGATATAATCTTTCGGTTAAGTATCGTGGAATCGTGGACCAGTTGCTCCGTCAAACTTCATCCTGTACACAGTTACATGAAAAAGCAAGTGCTATAGGCCGGAGGATGTGGATAGTGATGTCTGAATAAATAAACACGGTAAAACTGTTTATTTATGAGGAAATGACTTGACGCCTTTGTCTGAGTATCTGGCATGAGCTGTTTGGTGAAGATTGCGTCAGCATGTAAAATGCTTTGATAAACAAGCATTCCTTGAGCCTTAAAAAGGTGCTATTTTCCAATCAGCATCAGATTTGCATAAATTATCACCCGCCCCCTATGGCCCCTGTCGTTTATCTAACACAGGAACGAGGCGAAAATGGTTAAGGATGAGACTGTGAGATACCTAAAGCAGCATTCTGCTAATTACTATAGAGCCTGAAACGTGGACTGTTTGCGGATCCCCGTGGGCCAGATTGGGAAACACTGTTCTAACATAAACACAGGTGGAATGGCTGAACAAGTCAAACGGCCCTGAACACAGTTAGTCTTAACATCATAGGAAAGTCACATGCCCTTCATAGCCCCAAAACCGGCCAACGTTACCAGCCAATTAGATTTTCCCTTTCAGCTATTGATGTTTGTTTATGGCTTGTTTATGTTGTTGAGTTCTTACAGACACTCATGTTTGTTATGTCAAAGTCATCAGTTGTGAATCACGAAGAAACGCTGTCCCTCACTTCTTCCTTCTGCCAGTCCTCCAAGGGGACCACTAGAAAGTTACCATTCGTATCTGAATCACTCCCTTGTGGTAATGAAATGCAGCCCCTGCCTGACATTACATCCAGCAGCACTGAGTGCCGTGCTCGACTGTAGCTGCCCATGTTCTGGTACAGGAAGTGGGCAAACGCAAAGAAATCACATGACCAGATGACCACTCCCCCCTGAAAGTAGCCTGCTAAAAGACTAAAATGACTACCAGCTGTTTAGATAACAAATATAATATTGGTTTCAGATGAGACTTATGGGAGGAAAAATAAAATCAGGCTCGAGAAAGGAGCTTCCAGGAAACACTGTAGGCCTCGAACCACGTCGGGGACTTATTATCACAGACGGTGAGAACTGGACACTTCAAATAACTGGCTGCTGTGTGGCCAATGAGAACAGCCGTGCCTTTCCTAGCCGGAGTGACGGAGCTCTGTCGGACCTAACTTAGGCATTTATTCAAAAACGGCCATTCAGAACCCTGGGTTACGGTGACCCCTCCTCCCCCAGGAAAAAGGTGTTAAAAACTGTCAAACACAGCTTAAAACACATTTGGTGGAAATGCTGTCATAAAAAATATTTTCTGATTGACCCCTAATGAAAGCCACTGCCATGGACGTGAAGGGCATTTCTCAAGAAAGTATGTGAGAAATATTCGTAAGAAATACATGCCTGAAAATGAAATTCGCACAATTTCAGGCTTATGTGCTTCTGAGTAGTAGGCGTAATCTACTAAAAGTACTGAGAATCTGTCACTCTGCAAGTAAACAAAAAATGGATGAGTACCAATGGTTGAGTATCAATCATACTGTGTGCCACTCACACCCTGCAATCCAGTCACAAACAGAGACGTAAGTCTGGTCAGCTAATATTGCAATACGTGCTTTGGCACAGCACCACACATGAGCGGGTTTGCTGAAATCCGAAACAGGCATTTCCAACGTGGTTTAACCTGGTGCAGAATGGCTGTTAGGGAAAGTCGGACCTTACCTTCCGATACAAGGGTATCCGTGGCGTTGGCGTGACCCATGGCGATGCACATTTCTTCGTCTTTGGGGAACTGGCTGCAGGAGAGCATCTCCGGCCAGGGGAAGCCAAACGCCTCCATGATCGGGGTGCAGCTGTCACGAACTGCCTCGCAGAGCCAGCGGCAGGGCCTGACGGAGTGATCCAGGCACACGGGCGCGAACAGCGAGCACAGGAAGACCTGCGTGCCAGGGTGACAGCCCTTGTGCACCAAAGGTACCCAGCTGCCGGCCTGCTGCTTGACCTCCGCCAGACTCTCATGTTCCAGCAGGTTGGGCAGCAGCATCTGACTGTAGCCCACATTGTGGCATAGCTTCAGGTCACCGGGGATGTCAATGCATTGAGGCTTCTTCCCATAGGTGGGGGGATTATATGACTTCCATGTAATGAATTCCTCCTCGGAGGTCTGGGTGCATGTTATGCCCAGTGTTAGAACGAGGACCTGAATCAGAACAGCTGGTCTCTGGAGGAGAAGAGAAGAGCACTCCATTTGCTCCTGCAGGGGAAGAGGGATGTCAAAGTAAGCGCGGAGAACTTGCTGAATAGGAGTTAAAACCACGGCTGAGCTGCGCTTTTTTTGCTCCTGCTCTGTGGCTGTGCAGCGCTGACAGACCAGACTGGACCCGACCACTACGACCGCCTAGGTGTCACAGAGTAAATCGCGCGCAGCCCAAGAACAAGAGGAGCCTCGGAAGCACCTCCTGGCCAATAGGAGAGCGCCATTGCCTTTTGACACGCACACGTAAATCAAAAGGCTGATTTAGCACGGAATTGTCACGGCTGGAGAGTGCAAGATTTATGTAAAGCAAATCGCAACGGGTTTACGCTCGGCGCAATTTTCTGTTTATGAGAAACTCATAGGAGTCGGATCTTACTTACAGGATTTTACTGATGTAGCTTCGGTAACGCAAAGTGTTCAACGCTTGTTCCGCTACTCCGTTACGGAGATGTCACTTTGGACCGGTTCATTAATTTTTAAATGTCGTGAATATCATCACTGATAAAATGCATGCATAGGACAGAGTAAATAGTGAAAACCCCGTGAAATTTATTTATCAATCGGAGTACGGAATTTATTGTGAGATAAAGAAAAGGGAAAACAGCAGAAGTTAGGTAAAATAAATAAACGGTCTTACCTGATCAAACCGTGATTCTCACCGTTGCAGGTTCTCCTTACATCCAAACTTTCAAAACAGACGTGAATATATTTTCCTTCGTTTCTTTAATCACAACGTTGATATTCAGATTAAGGAAACACCTCCGAGCCGAGGATCTGGATCTCCTCCCTATTAGGAGTCCCTCGACTTTGAAGAGTGTATGATTTGTATGAGCTGGAATGCAGATTGAGAAGTTAAATAACCAGGAACCACTGGGAAGAAGAATGGGCTGACGTGCGCTTTATTATTTCCATCATTTGCAAATGATGTAGTTTATCTAAATCATAAATATGGACGCGGTTGCATATGGATAAATGTACATTTCTTTTTTTTAAATGAACTGCGCGATAAAGTGATGTTTTGGGTCCCGCGGACTCGTGGAGGAGATGTTTCGGCAGTATCTCGGTTTTACTACACTGCGATAATTAACAGTCTATTGTTGTGAAACAACATAGAAGTCATATATCTGTCAAGCCGGATGTGGTTTCTGCAGCTTTCTGAGACAGTAATGCGTTTGTTGCATTCCCCATCACTAATTAAATAAAAGGTTACAAATGTTTAATACATTTCATCACCACGGTGTATGTCGTTTAACTCCTTTATTGTTTTAGTCTGTCTAAAATAAATAAGCCCAATAGTTTGGCTATATTGTTTTCCCGTGGGTACTAGAGACAGAGCTCAGAACTTAAAAATCTTAAGTGAGCTGGTTGTAGCCTATATCGCATGGGTGAGCACCGCTTTTATGTTTTTCTTTATATATAAATATATAGGCCTATGTGTGATGAGTGTGACATTGTGTTGGTGGTAAAATCGCTTCTCTTCTGGGTCTCGGTTTGGGGTAGGCCTGCTCCACCGGGGAATCACTAACACTCGCAGTTAAGTAGCCTGTCATTACTAACCTCATCTAGACTTACCAAACCATCGAGTACAAAACAATGCTTGTTTTAAACATTCAAAATGTTTTTATAACGTAAAGGAGGCAAGGACTGAGTATGACTGACACAGCGCAGGCCTCTAAAGATATTTATTTCTGTTTATTATTATTATTATTATTATTATTGTTATTATTATTATGAGCCATTGCATGGGACTCAGCATGACGTTCACATGTTTTTCTTCAAATGGGTAACAAACAAGTTATTTTCAGCGACTCGCAGAAAATAACCATTTGATTTGGTGAAATCTGGTTACTTTGTCCCTCTTTGCAGGGCTGGACTTAAAAATCGGCTCTAGACTTAATGCGATTATTGTTCTACAGTCCTAAATACACACTGCCATTTAAGAATAATCTGAATTTGAAATTTGAGGTCATTTCCCTTGTAAAAACTGTTTTGAAATGTTTTTCATTTTACGTTTACTTTGTCAACGGCAGATGGTTAGCCTACATTATAAAGACATATGGTAGACCTAATATGAATTTAACCACAATTTTTCTGCCTTGTATTATTATTATTATTATTATTATTATTATTATGGGTGATGTTTTTGTGAATAACATAAAGCGGAGTCCTACAACTTAAGTTATATGAACCCTATTACATCAGTATATGCAATGACGTACACTGTTTATAATATTGGAGTAATGAAAATTAGTCTCACAATTGTAATAATAGGTCTAACAGTAGTAATAATAGCAATAATGATAATAAGCGCTCTTTTTGAGTTTTTTATTGAATAGGTAACAAAAATATAAAAACGATTAATAGAATGATCACACCCATATGTAGGCTATATGCAGGCTAACACGTGTAAAGTATCATTAAAGCTCATTTACAGCGAATATACTAAGATTTTAATAAGATGTTTCTCTTACATTTTATTCCAGTAATTAGTAATATGTCGTTAGATTCATCACCGATAAACTGGCCACGAAAGGCAACGCGTAGCCTCTGAAATCACTGCGCAGTTCAGGGCATTAGATTCCTCTGTGTGACCCTGGATCACAGGAACAAGATAGAAAACCTCTGTGGGGTTCATTTAGCTAAAACACTCTACATGTAGAAAACCATATGCTATCCAAAACGCGTTGGCAGCTACCATGAACGCTTGGAAATCACAAAACATTAAAGCAGAGGGCAGTAAAATTAAGGTGTTTTGCACGGAGCTTTTCAAGACTATATTTCTAAGAAATCGTAAATGTTAATATGTGAGCGAGATGTTATTACAAAGAGAATTAAGTAATGATTTAAGGTGTCTCTATGGGCTCTGTTTTATTAAGCCAGTCCGTCGGAGTGGCCCTTGCAAGTTATGCGCTCTTTAACAGATCGGATCACTTTATGTGGTTAAATGACAGGGCAGGCAGAGGTCAGCAGGCACCCTGTCCTTATGCTCACTGGGATCAGTGATTTCTACAAACAGAAACTGTATTCCTTTACAACCCTCCGCTTGTATGCATAAATCTAACCGCTTTACTGGGTTTTTTCACCGTTTCGGGTTTTGCCACTCCATCCTTCGGCTGCAGCAGCCTGTCTGGAATCGTGCTTATTTAAATGCTCATTAAAGTAATATGAAATATAGACGAATAATATTCATAACGTGAAATAAAAATTCTCCCTGCAAATATAAGGTTTAGTTGTTAATTTACTTAAGAATTATTTGATTGCATATTCTTACTAAGGGGTTCAGTTCGCGAAATTGAGATGCGGATTTTCCGGCTTTGTTCAGAAATTAATCTATCAGCTTCCTTTCCTGTCTCATGAACACCCGGCTGCAAACGGGAGAGGGCTACGCCGGCGGATCCTTTGCTTTTCCGGCGATCTTCTGTCTGTGTATCAGGCTTAAGGACGGTGCCAAAAGATGCCGTCTGTCAGCAAACACGGGATGCTTCTCCGACAATGCAAACATTTTTGGGAGCGATAAAGAGATAAAACGATGTTATCTGAAGTCAGTATCTCGCTTTCTGCCTGCCTCCACCAGAATACTAAAGATAAAGATTTTTTTTATTGTGTTCTGATCTTCATCTGTAGAAAGAGCCTGGAGTTTTATTTTCAGATCCATTTAACATACTGGTTTCATCGGCCTCTTTAACTGTTAACTCACCAAAATTCCATACTTAACTGTGCAAACCCCTCTACTGATTTTGTACATTTTTGTACTACTAAGTAATCTAGAACCATTAACATCTAGGACACATGCACTCCTGTTAAAGTGGACTGACAGCATTTCGAGCTAGATTAAATAGATTTTGTAATGAAAAATATTCACAACGTTTCAGCCGCTTCAAATGCTTTGGACACTGAAGACGATGTTTCGTTTAGGAATATTAAAACTACAATCGCACCTAGAGTACAGGGAATAATTATGACACGTTTGCAAGGCTTAGTGAGATCATATCAGCATCCACTTTGTGGCTGTGTACGTCACTATTTGTGCCTGACCTCTCTGCCTTCCATGCTATGCCTGAGATCCTCCAGTCAAGCATGTCAGCCTGTAGCAGCTTGTCTGGACCCTACTGATATACCTCTGGTCAGACTGGTTTACAGATTTTGCATCAGCAGCAACTTGCTGCCAGTATAAATATAACTGCTTTACTCGGCGTCCATAAATTTCACCCCATTGATTTTGCCTTCCATACTTCTAGTGCAACGGCCAGTCTAGAATTGTGCAGATAATACAGTATATTAAGCACAGGTGATGTGAAATGTGGGCAAGTTACATTCATGAAGTCAAGCAAAGATTCTCCCCTCCAAGTATGTGTAGTTTTATTTAACAGTATTTTTATCAGTATACTGTTAGAAAAAAGGGTAAAAAGTTGTGCCTTTTCTTGTCACTGGGGTTGTACCCTCAAGGGTCTGCAAATTGTACCCTTAGCTCTAGGTAATTGTAGCTTTTAAGGTACAGAAATGGACTCTGAGGAACATTTTTGTACCATCAATGGTATATTAATGCTGTTTGTACCTCAGAGTCCATTTCTGTATCTTAAAAGGTACAATTACAAAGGTACAAGTCTTTACCCTTTTTTCTGAGTGTGATATGTAGAGTTGTGGTCACTAAATTGTGTTAGTTCTCCCGAATCAAGACACAGACACATAGGGGAAAAAATGCAGATAAGCAAAAATTAAGGACGTTTATTTGCAGCAACATGGTTCTCGAGAAGAAACACTGTTCAAATGAGAAAAGCCGATGTTTCACAGTAACCGAACAGGAACTTTATTTATCAAATTTAGGAGCCAAAAACTGAAACACGTATCACGTGGACATGAAATCTCCTGAGGAAAATTATTTCAAAGTCTGATTTACCTCCTTGTGAGGCTACTCTCACTAGGTCACGTGACCAGGAGAAACCCTTAACCTGCACCCCCTGCTGGCAGTTGTCTGGATCTCCTCCCTATTAGGAGTCCCTCGTCTTCCTGTCTCCCAGGGAAAGCAGAAGGTTCATCCGACGTCCGGGGATGGCGACGGTCAGTATCGTTTCTGGGGCCCGAGGCATTTTTCTCACATGCCGCCTTCCCAGTTTGTTCTTAACCTACCATTCTTTCCAAGTGTTAATATTCTTGTTTTTGTTGTTATCATCTGTGGCTAAGCTCACATCTTCATCCAAAGGGACCTACAAATTTGCCCATTAATACAGCCAGATATTTTTACTGGAAGAGTTTGGGTTTATGACACTATCAATAGTACAACAGCAGGAATCTCCTGTGATTGGACTGGCAGCCTAAAGTGAACAAGTCTATCTCCTGGCCACCTGCTGTCTGAAGTATATAAATTAGGCATGCCTGTCCTATGTTCAGACCTTGTCTTTCTGAGCATCCATTCATCACTCGCAGTGACCTGCGAGTCTGGGTTAATTGGCTCACCTGTTAATTATTAATGATAAAGTGTCTTGCTGTATTAACTGGTTGGGCAATAAAACTGTTGACAATGTGGACCACATGAAACTGGTTTGGGGCATGGCGGCACGTACAAATGAATAAAGGCTGAGAGGATTCAAAAAACACAACAAGTATAATAAGGCCAGAGGTGATGCAGAGTGGAATATCCACTAGCACTGTAAGTTTTCATACCTCTGTGTTCATTCGCTCCTCTCTGGGAATGTCCCCCTGTTTTGGGAGGCTTGCTTGAGGGCTGGGAATTCTGCCACCAGATTGCTTGGCATTGATGACCTCATTTTACATGCACCCAGAACCAGCACTAGGCGGTCTCCGCAGTGCCGAACGTGGGCTCCAGCACCAAGAAAATGCCTGGAACAGCCACAGCTTTCATTGCAGTATTATAAGATGGCTGGAGAGGGCTGAGAACTGAAAGAATATCTGACCTACAGGTGACTCAGTGACTGCATGACAGAAGAGAGCACCATATGTGCGCTGACCAATTCCTGACCTTTAAATGTCCCATGCATCACAGAGACAATAAAATACTTTGACTTAATACTGGCTCTTGAGGTGGTGAGCGGCTCAGTGGGCTAAGTCTCTATGTCCATTATGGGAAGGTCACCAGTTTGAACCTCGTCCTTGACAGAACAGTTATAAGTCTGTGAGCTCATGAACACCCCTTAACACCACTCTCCAATAGTGCCTCTCATTGGCTGACCCTGGATTGTGACCCCACCCCCCCCCCCCAAGTTATGGATGGGGTAGGCAAAGAAAGGCATTCCAAAATGTAGTCATGCAAATAAGGGATTTATTATTACTGTATAACATAGGAGTAGATTACAGGGGTGCCCCCGCCCAATAATCAAAACTAGCAAATATACCCCCCCCCAATAATCATGTCTCTACCTAAATGGGTGGAGACCCCAACTCCTGCAATGTTCAAACCAAAGTTACACCCTTGCTGTGTAATGTTATAATTGCTTCATATCACTGACCTTGACCTTGGGTAATTGACCTGGAACATCCAAAGATTTTTTGTGATGTATAAAGTTGGAAATTTGTTTCCTTTATTCTGTCTTCCTCTGGCTTTTTATTCACTATTCGTGTTTAATACTGGCACTGTTGTATATTAAGTGACACTGTTATTTGTTGCAAAAGGTGCCATAAAAATGAATTAGAATTGGTTGTTTGCAAGGTTATTGTAGCTCTAAGCAGATTGAGAAACTATTACTCAGTATTTTGTCTTTAGAGCTTAAGGAAACTAATAAAATCACTGTGATCTTGAGTATGTTTAGTACATTTCCTACGTATTATATTTTATTTCCCACATAAAATTTTTGA
Source organism: Stomatorhinus ivindoensis (assembly GCA_019775895.2). Lineage (NCBI taxonomy): Eukaryota > Metazoa > Chordata > Actinopteri > Osteoglossiformes > Mormyridae > Stomatorhinus > Stomatorhinus ivindoensis. Next base: position 8,371,380 of record JABFEB020000113.1, read on the forward strand.
TCTGTCCAAACAACTGACGTGTCTACAGGACAAAGGATTCAGTACCTCAAGGTGCCACCCACCTGCTCACGACCTGCATTTCTTTCCTGGATTAAGACCCCTAGCATGGACCAGCATGGGATCTTGTAAATGGGCAGAGGCAGATTAGCACGATTCCATCTGAACGTCCCCATGACAGTGCCAAGTTGGTCCATGAGCGCCCTCTAACCTTGAAGTGATGTAAATGCCGCAGTCCCATAGTTCCATGGATAATAATGAAGTTATAACAGGACACAAGTTAGGGAAAGATGATAACAGAAAAATAAAGCTGCCTTCACTCGAAAGGAGTGGATGTTTTCAATAAGCTTTGCATTACCATAGCTGAGATATAGCCCTTAGGTTGACTCATTGAATCATTCGTTCATTCATTCATTCATTCTTCTATACAGGTCAGCCTATGATAAAATTCTGTCTGTTGATCATTGTCATGCGTCTTACACCCTTTTGTTATTTACGTCACCGAAGCAGAGTCTCTGAGTGCGGTTTCTGCTTGCTATTTTCTCTGTATTAGCGCAGCACACATCTCCCTACATGTTGGTACAGGTGACTGCATGCTAATGAAGCTTGGTGTTGTCCAATGGGGACTCCTGTCACAAACCGGTCATCTGTCTCTCTGGATCCCTGCTATCAGAACATGACAGCCATGCAGTAGTCTTCATCCACAGCAAACTGTCTATTGTTTGGTAGTTGGTGCAGGCTGGTTGGGTCGCTGCCTCATCTGGGGTTCAGCAAGCCATGAACTCAATGCCTTGAAGGAAGCATGAAGACGGGAATATTAGCCAGAAACAGGAGTGACTGACTTGGGAATCTTCTGTGATTTTAGCACTTCCTCTTCAAATTTCCCAGCATTTCTAAGTAACCAGCCAAATGGATTGTGTCAGGTGACCCCCTGGTGTTCAGTACATACCTCTGTAACATTGCATCCATTTTCATGTGATTTTCATTTACTGTATATAGCCCCCAGAAGCAGACAGGCCTTTTGCTACACAGTGGAAGAAAGCGAAGAGAAACAAGGCCAAGGGTTTCATATGAGTGGAAATATTTTAAAGATGCACAAATAAAACACAATATAATTAATGTGTGACTCTGCCTCCTCTATCCATCCCTTATCCTGTCAGTAGAGATGTACAATTTATGAAGATCAGCAGCAGGACCAGCGCAGGGATCAGCCAGATGTAATTCCATCAGATGGCCACAGTCATGGGCAGAAGCAGCTTCTGTAATGTAGCTCCCTTGGGTCTATAGACAAAACACCATTTAAACATGTATACACATGCCACACATATGGTTCTGAACAGGAACACCATGTCTTAGGAGGAACAGTTTCAGAGACGAATGGGAGGATATAAGAGGGAAGCTTTTCAGAGGCCAGTGGGCAGTTTAGTACTTAAAGACACAGATTCTTGGAGTTCCACCTTTGTTTCTTCAGCTTCCAGCTATATTAAGGTTTTAGTTATAAGTTCCACCATTTAAACTGCTAATTATAATGAGCATTAAAAAATATTTGCTAACGACAAACAAACAGGGGAAAACCAGGAACAGAGAGAGAGAAAAGTGATTTTCACGTCCTACAAACACAAAGTACAGCCATTCTGAACAACCAAATCCTAAAGGAAGAAAGAAATCTACACTACATTATTGGGAAAAATATGCAAATCCACTAATTTTCAAGTAAATGATACCTCCTGCTGCGATGGGCTGGCCCCCCGTCCAGGGTTGTTCCCTGCCTAGTGCCCATTGCTTCCGGGTAGGCTCTGGACCCCCGCGACCCTGTAGGATAAGCGGGTATTGATAATGGATGGATGGATGGATGATACCTCCTGCTGAAAAAGCACATTTATATGTTTCAAAGAGTTTTTGTTTTACAAAAAGATCAATAATGCAAGAATATTAAATCCTGTATAACAAACAGACAAACAGCTTGTAAGGGTGTTTTAGTGAGTTCTGCCAAAACAGTGACTCAGAGGATACCACTGTTGCACCCACATTTTAATCCAGCTTCTGTTTTGTCTTATGGAGCTTCATGTTCTCCCTGTGTCATGCAGAATTCCCAAGACATGCAAGTAGGCTAACTAGTAGATCAAAATTTCTCATAGCGTGCGACTGCGTGTGAATGTGCAAAAGCCGTGGAAAAAAATTAAAAGACTACAGCAAGATTTTGTGTTTCATTCATTTCTCAATTTATGGGTGTGCGTCTGTGAATAACATATTTTTCCGCAAACTACAGTTTGGTTCTTCCCTGTTTCTCATTAATGAAGGGCTACTTCGTTGCTTTATGGGATCTCAGTCTTGCTTCTAGGAGTCTGATACATACTATCCTATCACTGCACCTTACATCTGCACTTCATGTTTCACATTCCTTTTGTTCACTTGATGTCATCCCTCGATTCATGAGAAACTGTCGAATAAGCTAATGGTCGTCTCTGGCATTAGAAAGTCGCTTCCACCCTTTTTCTGGCTGGTTTGTGGTCATTCCCAGTGTCTCCTGCTTCACTTTATTCTTGTGTCCTGCTGTCTTAGAAATTTTGAACCTGAAAGCATCCTGCTGCTCAGCGAATCCTTCTGCCAGCAGAACCACGATTAAACCATGATTTAAAAATGCAGATTTGTTTAAAAATGTGGTCTCTTACTTGTTTCCATGGCTGTTTATGCCCCAACTAGGGTGCATTCCTCAAGGAGCATACCTGGAAGGTCTGAGGCCCTTAGAAAAGGGCCTCCCTGCCCAACTTTACATATAATTCTATGTATTCAAGGGCCCCTGCCAAGTGTCAGGCTCCTTGAATCTGCCAGGGTACCCATGCCCTTTCGATGGACCTAGTATCCCTGCCTTGGGGCTTCCAGACACTAACACAGACTTGAGCAGGGTCACATTTCCCAAATATGTTAATAATAAATTAATCCAATGGTGTTAGTGCCATCTGTTAAATGCAAATATGAGCTTTTAATCCTCTTTAAAAGTTAACATTTCACAGGCAAACAATGCCAAAATGAGTAAGTTATTAATATATAAATATATTAATCAGTATATTTCTGTGCTACATGCTACGTATTTTACTGTCAACACGATTTATTAATATTTCCACCATTGTTTGATCTTTGCAAATGTTGAACATGTGCATTTCGGAGAAAGCTAATATTGTTATTCATCCCAGATGCAACTAATAAGTTTTTTTGTGTTCCTTGGGGCCAGCATGGATTTTTCCCTCTTCCTACTACAGATGAATGTAAGACTCTGTGGTTTTTAAAATAAAGACATTAATAAATTACATTTACACCAATGGCATTTCATATGTTTTCAATGACCATCTTAGCACTCAGCATCCTCATGGTGAAAAAAGCACAAATATAAAACTCACAAGGAGAGAGACTATGGTCTGTGGTGGCTTATAAAAAAGTCTATCTTTATTTTCATGAATCCATTTGTTATTGACTGTGTCCCAGTGACGCTGACAAATGCAGATGAGTAGATTATTGAGTTTACCCTCCCTCTCTGATAGCTGTCTTGCCCCAGGTGATGAATGACCATGACTTTCTGCTCCCACCGCCTTCCTACATTTTAGGGCAGCATGAAATATTAATTGCTCTGAAGACACATTCTCATCTCATCCATCATCCAAGTCAGTGGAATACATGGGCTTTAGTTCGAAATGTCAAGAAAGTTAGAAGAGCTTGTAATTTATCATGTTTCCTAGCTAAAGAACCGCCTGGTTGAATTTTGTTTTTTGTCCTACAAGCAAGCGGTGACATTAGACAATATACAATGTCCCTGCACTACAAACACCATAACCACACAAGTGGTTACTCTTCATAATTTTATTTTGTTTTTGCTTGAGTTTTGTTTTTTATGATGTATAAATAAAGTGAGAATTCTTCTTAAGAACTGCAACACAGTCTTCAATTCATGTGACAGAAAGAGCCATCAAGAATGAAAGAGCCAATTCAGCTCAAATGTGGCTGACAAAAGAGGGACAGATGACCACCTCTCCCGCAACAGCATGTGGTAGGTGTGGCAGGGCTGCCAGCAGATCAGCAAACACAAGACCAGCAATCACACTACTCTGGGAGCAGGCACCACACTAGCAGAAGAACTAAATTGCTTCTTTGCTCCTTACGAGATGGAAGCAGCAAAGGCAGTCATGAAACCCACAACAGACTCCATCAGCCACATCCTCATGGATGCAAGGCATGTACTTAGGGCAATCAACCCGAGAAAGGCTGCTGGTCCTGGTGGAGTGACAGGACTGGTGCTGAAAGAATGTGCAGAACCGTTCTTTGGGGTTTTCAGAAAAATATTAAACTTGTTGCTATCTAAGTCCATAATTCCACCATGCCTGAAGTATGCCACAATAAACCCACTACCAAAGAAACCTTCTGTCAGCAGCATCAATAACTATTGACCAGTTGCATTCACCCCGGTCATCAGGAAGTGCTTTCAGAGGCTGGTCCAACAGGAAATAGAAGCCAGTCGCCCAACAACCTTTGATCCACAGCACTTTTCCCTACAGAGCAAACAGGTCCACAGCAGACACCATCGCCACTGCACTCCACACTGCACTCCACACTGCACTCCACACTGCACT
>JABFEB020000113.1:8381416-8394990 GCA_019775895.2 Stomatorhinus ivindoensis
TGCTAAAACAAAACGCTGGAAAAGGTGTGTAATGCTAAAACAAAACGCTGGAAAAGGTGTGTAATGCTAAAACAAAACGCTGGAAAAGGTGTGTAATGCTAAAACAAAACTCCTGGTTAAATATCCCACAACTAATTAGGTTAATTAGCAACAGGTCAGTAGGCCAAAGGTGACTGGGTACAAAAAAGACTCCCGGATTTTGCACAGTGTCCCAACGTTTTTGAAAACAGGGTTGTATTTGTAACTATCAATATTTACAAAGTGGCTAGTGGTTCCATTGGCTGTGGGTGATGAAGTCATGCTGCTTTCAAAAACAGTATTAAAAAATTTTCATATTCACAGTGATATTGGTTTTACATAATGATCCAAATATATGATGAAATTAATCAAATTAATCAATGTTCATGAACTTTCTGATCTCATCTGCAGGCTGATCTAACCAAGCATCGTTTTGTTACATCATTATAACATTTCATGTTCAGTATCAATTTGTGGCAAATTAGTGCAGCCTTATGCTGTATAGATGCTGAATATTGTATGGGGTTTTTTCATCTGCATTTTAAAAAGCTTCATACATTCCATTTCCTTTAATGAAAACCAAGGGAAGAAAGGGATGTTTTAAATTTCGACCATTTCATTTCAGGCGGTTTAAAGAAAATAATCATTATTCTGCTTCATTTGATATAGAAAACTCTTCATTTGGAAAGTTATCTGCAGAGTTTGAAACCTGAAACATTGGAGAAAAGGGGAAATTCATTTTTAAACTGGGCCGATTTGTACAAAGGGGCAGCTGATTAGACTCGTTCAAAACATGTATCCTTGATGGGATTTATCACAAGAGTTCCTTATATTGAAGGAAGTCTCACAAATGTGCAGTCATATTCACTTAGATTGAGTGATTGTCGCAAGAATTAATTAAACAAAATTATTTGCATTATAGCATAATGAGGCAGCATAGCGGTGCAGTGGTTAGCACTATGGCCTCACACCATTGGGACTTGTGTTCAAGTCCCTGCCAGGGTTGTGTGTGTGTGTGTGGAGTTTGCATGTTCTCCCAATGTTGTCATGGGGATTCCTCTGGGTACTCTGGCTTCCCTCCACAGTCCAAAAACTCACTGAGGCTAAATGGAGTTACCAAAGTGCATGTGTGCCCTGTGATGGGTCATCCACAGTGCTCCACTCTGGAATTCTGAGCTCACAAAAAAAAGTATTTTTATCCTCATTTTCAGTTCAATTCCAAAATGCATTTTTTGATTATGGTGCATCTTGTATTTCATGGCTGAGGTCTCTATAGCCTTATTTGATTAATTTAACCTTTATTTAACCAGGTTTGTCCCATTGAGATCACAGATCTCTTTTGAGAGGGATACCTTACCAAGGGAGCAGCAAGACAGTGTCAGTGCAGAGTCTAAAATAATATTACAAAGAAATATAATCAAATCATACATTTGCATGCAGACAACCTAGTCTCCGGAGTCTTTACCAGAGTTTTAAATTCCTTCAGGGGTATCACAGAGTAGTAAAACTTTATAAGCAGGAAGAGGAAATTCCCTCTTAACCCTACCAAACAACCAGTTACAGAGACCATTTCAGCCTGGTTACCGAGATGCCAAGGAGACGTAGCGCCAGGACGGATGCCAATCCATCACACCCATGTAGAAACACCAAATCTGTCAGTCTATAAGTTGTGGAGAAAATGTGAGTTGGCACTGCTACCAGCAGAGTCCCTGTGCTGTGTTTTAGAGAGATTAGAGCTGCATTCAGAAAACGGGAGTCAAAGTAACAAGAGTCGGTGCTGCGGTGCTCGAGATGAGTCACAATGAGGTCTTCATCTCGCATCATAAGCTGGTCTGCTTCATTACTGCCATTATGACATTCCATTTTCTGAAAAGCATAACAAGGTGCTGATGATTTGCACGTTTTGTCTTTTATGTTGGATTTTTAGCCTTAAAAATATGCTCAAATCCACAATCAAAGCAGGATTTAAACTGATCACTTTAATAATTAAATTTCCAACCAAGTCTATTGTTATTATACCTCTGTTTGACCTAGAGCTAAATATGTTAGCAGTTAATCTCCTTCCTACACTGTCAGAAAAAGAGCACCAGTTTGAACCTTTGCTGGTCACTGGGGCTGTACCCTCAGCGGCCTGCCAATCGTACCCAAGCTGTAGTTCATTGTACCTTTCAAGCTAAAGAAATGGACTATGAGGAACATATTTATACCATTGTGGGTATATTAATGTTGTTTGTACCTTGGGGATGACCTCAGAGTCCAGTTCTGTACCTTAAAATATATGTTTACCTACAGGTAGGATACAATTGGCAGAGCCTTGAGGGTACAGACCCAGCGACAAGCAAAGGTACAATTTGCTACCTCTTTCTTACAGCATAGGAGGAAACACGTTTAGCATTTAGAGCACAGCCTGTTCAGACTTCTCGCTGCTTCTCCTGGGCATTCTATCCATGATCAGTGTCAAGAATTAGCAAACAGAGTTCTGACCAATTAGATTCCCCACATCTGAATTTCACCCATCATTCATCCTATGAGCACAAGACCTGCTGTTTAGTCAGTCCTTGTCGCCTCTGCAGCTGCAACTGCTGATCTGAAATGCTAACAACGATACTGCCCTCAGAGGGTAATGCTGATGAGCAGGGTAACACCATAGGTACAGACTGTGCCTTTTGCCGGAATCCTCCATGAATTTGTTTGTTTGTTAGCACTGGTGTGGAGATGTAGTGCGTTTTTTAAACTGTTCAACCTCTTAAACACTTAAGCAAAGGACTTAATAGGTGATTTGCAGCACGCGTCATTATGAAGTAATTAAGAGAAGGAACTAACACAGCTACACATACTGAATGTGGACCGGGGGGATCAGCAGTTGTGGGCAGCTCTCTGTCAGCCAGAGAGCCGAAAAGCAAGCAAACAGATAAAAGACATTCTGAAGCGGATATTAAACAGCTAATAAAATACACATTGAGAACATTCAGGAAACACGTGAGGTCCTGCTGTAATTGTTTGGCAGACAGGCTTGTGAAGAAAGTGGATCTGGGTTTTTTATTCCAGAGCCATTTGAGGAGAGAACGCTTTTTACAGCTAGTGAGTCACTCGTGGAGTTTGGGAATAAGGGCAGGCTGTTGCTTCAGCTACCCTCTGGGCTGCCTGCAACCTAATTTGAAATAATCAAATCTAAGTGATTTGAAGGGTGATGGTTTCTTTATGATTTGTAGACAGGTGCTCTTACTAAACACAGCTTATGATTTATTATTAAAATGAATTATGTCTTCTTCAGGGCTGCACTAATGCATGTTGGGGGAGCAAAATGGGTAAAGCCTATATTTCTATATCCTCATTTACTTTTTGGGACAACAGTGTCCTATAATATAGGTGCATTAATCATCTTACATGTCTACAACCATTTGCCAACCCAAAGATATAAGAGTGAAGAGTGATTGTCACAAGATTAAAAAAAAATCTATTTGCATTATAATTTAAAACATAAAAGTAAAACTTTAGTGTGATTGAGATAAGGATTACCTACATGGTTATATAAATAAATAATACTTCACTCCACCAGAAAAGTCAAAACCAATTTGTATTGAATAAATATATCATTTTACCATTTAAGCAGGAAAACATTTATCTGAAAAGCGACATCCTGCACTGAATTCACTTATATGATCAAGAAAATTAAAACATTATTTCTCTCTGTCTTTTTGGAAACATTGGAAACCTTTTTTAATTGGACTGCTTGGAAAATGTGGAAAATATAAAATACAACATTTGAAAGTGTCTGCAGTTGAGGAAGCCTAAGAGTTTTAGTCACTTTTGTATCTCTAGTGCCTGTTCCACAGGCAAAATCACGTCTCGGGTGAACCGGTGATTCCAAATTGCCTCTACTGTGTGAGTAAAAAAACATATATATTAAATTCTCCATTGTGTACTGGCATTACATACAAAGTAAACGAATAAATCAATCAATAACATTTTATTCAGTGTGGCACATTTTTACAACTTCCTCACAATGAACTTTGTGGCGATTTGTGGTTATTTATGGTCTTCCTGGATTGAGAAAACAAAATTTTATTTGCTAGCTCCTTCAAAGATGGTAATCAAATCATTTTCCTGGAAAATTCTGTCTATAAAAAGTACATAGAAAAGTACATATATAGAGTCTATATAACTTATACTATGCAGTACAAAAAACACGAACGATAATGACTTGTTGTAGCTTGACTAGTGTCATTTGCTTATTTGTGATGGACTGGTGCCCATCTATCCAGAACAAATGTGAAAAATAACCATGAATAAACCCATTTAGCATTGCAATTAGCTGGTACTCATAGAAATGAATTTAGTATAAAGTAACAAATTGCATGAGGGGTAGCCAGGTGACTCAGTGGGTAGGACAACGGATGGAGATAGCAGGTAACTTAATTAGCATCTCTGAATTGAATTGATTTGTGTGTGTGTGTGTGTGTGTGAGAGAGAGAGAGAGAGAGAGAGAGAGAGAGAGATTGCCTTGCATTGCACTGGCATTCCATTCAGAACATACCCCTTCCTGCTACCTTATGCTGTCCGGGACAGACTCCAGGAACCAACTGTGACCCTGACTAAAACAAGTAGTTGGAAGCTGGATGGACAGATGGAAACCTGTACTATGAATATCATTTTGGAGGATTTGCACTTCTCTGTTGTGCACCAGTAGCAGAGGTTGGCTGGAGTGATGCGGACGCTAAATGTGTCAGACTGTGTGAAAATGTCATACAAAAATATTATATTACAAATACCATGGATTTTTGTACATTTGTCAGAGGTTAGGAGATCAACACAATTTACAAACGGCAAAAAAAAATCGTAACGTTTCAGCTTTTTCCCAGTTTTTTTTTATAAACTGTTACATGAAAAACAAAGTATACGTTTTGGAATGACCATTTAGTGGGCTATCCTTTCAAACAAGCCTTAATGTGTGCATCTAAAGTCTATTTATTTGAATTATTGGGAATCACACAGAATGGGCTGTAAGTGTTAAGGGATCTATCACCCCCCCTGCCCTCAACATGTACTATCTCAGCCATGAAGGGTTGCTCTCTACAGAGGTCAAGCTGGAAGCCCTAGAAGGCATGGCTGTTAACAGATCTTTAAGTTATGCACCCTAATAAAACTGCCAAAGAACATTTTCTGGTGGTTTAAAGTGCTTTGAAACCAGGGTGCAGATGTCTTTATAGCCAGAGACAAGAGCATAAAGTCTCTCCGCAGAACAGCCTGGCTTTATAACCGTCACCGCAGGGAGTAAAAGATCAGCTGGCATTTTCACTCTCTAATTGATTGTTCATCTGATAGTTTTTCCCAGCATGCCTGCAGGCTGACTAGATCCACGTGTGTGTTTTTGAAGCTATCACATTGAGTGATGTGCCGGACATTTCGTTACTTTATTACAAGGGAATAAGAACAAGTTCAAAGAGACCATCAGAATTCCACTATGACACTTCTCACCTTTATTTGCCTCAAATCTATTTTAAAAGACATTATAAAGGAGGAAAATTATATAAATCATCAGCAGCAATATATTTTAGGTAAAATGTTGAATTTAGGGGAAACAGATTTCAGTTGACTGAGTGTGGAATGTGAATCAGGTTTTTTTTTTCTTTCAGAAAACAATGTCCAGATATTTGGACCAATCCATGGTGTACCATAACCTAGCACCTTGAGCAGCCTAGGATAGGCTCCATACAATCCTTACGAGAAAAAGCTATTGGAAGGTGGATCGATGTCTAGATCAGTGTTTCTCAAACCAGTCCTCAGGGACCACCAGATAATCCATGTTTTGCTCCAGAGAGCTGGAAAGGAAGCAAAAATATGGAGCGACTGGCAGCAGCTGGAAGGCAGCAAAATATGGACCAACTGAGGGTCCCCAAGGACCGGATTGAGAAATACTGGTCTAGATGGTCCTTCAAAAGTCATTTCCATTTTTGTCTCAGATGCAGAACAATTAAATCTCAAGCTGTCTCTAGACCCTAGCCTCATACAAAAAGGGCCCCAGAGGTTGAGGTTAACCCTTAGAACCCAACTAACGCAAAGTGCTTTGTTTTTTGTATCCATTAATCTCAGGCTCTTAACTTTGGATAGGTATAACGAACTGACAAGACTCCCATATCTTTGGAATTGAGAGAAATACTCGATCTGGTCATCCAAGGTTCCGCCTGACACTAACCATGTATTCCCTCACAATACTAAGCCATAGAAAGATCCTCAAATGAAACCCCCACATCCTCACATCAGGGAGACTCTACTCTCAACATTTATAACATTGCATTTGTACTGCCTGCAAATATTTATGCCATATGACACTTAAAATTGAGAAATTTCAATAAGTGCAAATAGTTTTTACTCATAAAAAGGAATAGATTGACATATCTGATTAGCGCAAAATGTCCTGAAAACAAAACCATAAAGCATATGTGGTTAACTCACGTACACGCAATGTAATAAGGCTAAAATCAAAGGGACGGAAAAATGATGAACAATGCATAGGGTTTTAAGGGTTAGGCTGTTAAGGTTGCTTGCTTTGCCAGACAAAACACAAAACGTCTGGATGGAGAACCCATTGTCTCGTTCCTGCTTTAAAGCCTTTCCATCAGACATTTGAGAACCCTGTCATGAGACATTTAGAAGAGCTGGGCTTTTAGAATGTGGCGATGAAGGGGTTAGGTACCACAAGGCAACGACAGGGTGAGCAAATGAGAGTGAAAGGGAGAGAGAGACTACGTATAAAGTGAGTGCCATTGAATGGCAACTGGATTGTGACATGTTGTCAGTTTAAACCCCAGACTGGCATGTTCATGACTATTGTGATAGTTTTCAGGGATTAAGTGAATACCTTCAGACTTGTGCTGGTGTTGTAGATTCCTGTTCCTGCATAATGCTTACAAAAAAAAACCATGACTGAAACACATATTGGCACTTCCACATCGAAATTTTTTGTAGACAAAATGCAAACTTGCATTATTTTGTGCTTAAACCTAGTCACATAAATATCCAGGGGGGTAGATAAAATAATCAAAAGATTTAACGGTATATTGATATTTAGGATCCTGGGTGTCCTGGGTAAAATGATAAACTGCATCTGGCCCTGGAAGCGGTTCTCCAACTCATGGGGAAGTATTTGGAGGCTAGTGGTGGGATTGGCAATCCAGCCACCATAAAAACTTCACCAAGCTCCCAAACAGCAGACCGGACTCTTTTCTGCTCTTCGCAGGAGAAGCTCTGCTGCAGCCGCCCACGGGAAGGCTTCTTATATGAGAAAGGAGATAGACCAAAGGCCTCTGGAAACCCATCCCGATAGCAGTCTAAAGTGCCGGGGAGCCAATAGGGTCAGGCCTGTTGGGGGTCAGAACCAGCGTGGTGTTGAGGCGTCGCCCACCGCATGGCAGCATTTGGGTCCCAGTCTGAGGTGGCCTATCTGGGTAGGCGCATGGAACTTCTTGTTCCTTGGGTGTGATGATGATCTTCACCTGCTGTTGTTGGAGCTTTATAAACCCCTTAGCGGTGACACTTTCAGTGGTGACATGTTCTAAGGTATGCAGACCGGGGAGTGGTCGGATCTCAGTAAGTGCCTGCTTTTGGTCTGGTCGGTCTGACGGCTGCCGTATTGAGGGAGTAGCTGTTGCTGTGGCAGGTCAGCTCCTCCCGACGGTGTCTGATGTCACTCCTGTCAATGAGAATATCATGAGGCACTGCTAACGCACTCCTTGGGTGTCTTGTCTGCTGTCTTAGTGTATGCTTCAACCGCGGTGAGTGATGTCTCAGTGAAGGAGACATTTTATTCACAACTTTGCTCCGTGGTTGAGGTGTGCCCAAGAGGTGACACTCCTCTGTCATGGGTGACTACAGTGTGATCACTGGCGCTGACAGGGCTGGCTATGAGGACTGTATCAGTCCCAATGGGTCTGGCATTCGTGGTGTCATCATGGTATTTAGGAACACCGTGAGGGATAATATTTCTTGCCAGTGATTTGACCATGCATACTAAGCATCAGACAAAATGACTCAACAAGCAGATATTGTAGACCTGTTCAATTGTAGGAAAAAGGGTGAAAGATTACTCATCAGACTATACTACTTTTTTCCATTGCACAAGGGTCCAGGTTTTGTGCCTTTGTGCACCGGCCTTGAAGAAAAGCAGTTTCTAAATCGCAGTCCTGCCATAAATTTCAGCTTTGTGAATTTACAGTGCAGTTTTTGCTGAAACTGCATCACAGATGTGCTGATTCATGCCTCTCAGGATACAGTACATTACAATACACTTAGATATAGCAGCTTAGACGATAGTAATGCTGTGCTCTCAGAAACCACAAATCATACACTGTCTTCATTACATTCAAAATGCAGCAATAGCAGAATTGTAGCCAGCCATAAATTCAGGCATATTACACATATTTTGTCTTTGGCTTTGAGTTAAGTCCAAAAAATTCTTTAAAATGCTTCATCTTATTTACAAGGCAGTACAGGATCAAAACCCAACTTATCTGACTGAACTGCTCAAAGTGTACAATCCCGAATGTATACTGAGATTACAGAATGCAGGCCTTCCTGTAATCCCTCACATGATTGTTGGCAGTAGAGCTTTCAGCTGCAGGTCTCCTAATCTATGGAAAAATCTATCAGCATATATCAGAGACCGCCCTCCCTATATTTAAATCCAGACTGAAGGCTACTTGCTTTAACTTACCCTGACATACAGAAGGCTACTGTAAATGCTTCTGTTTTGTGGTCGTTGCTGCTGTTGTTCGTTACTTATTAGCAACTGTACTTACGCATTATGTCACACTCTCTTTCATACAGCTACATGCCCTCTGCATGGGATGGAAATGAACTCATCACACTGCTTTACGATGATATTAGTCTGGTTTCTAGTGCCATCTGTGGGCCATTTACTGTACTGCATTAAACCGCAATAGACTATCGTTCTGACCTTACAATACGAAATTTCATTTAAATAAATAACAATATAAATCTTAAATATTATGTGTGAAACCTTCTCAAAAGTGGAGACATTTCCTTATACAGTGTTAAAGAAGATTGCTTTTTGAACCAGAAGCGATTTTAGGGACTTACCCTACCCAGACATAGTACACTTTATTACAATTATTTAGCGTTAAAAACGTTTAAATTAATATCAACAAAGAGCATTTAATTAATGCAAGTATTTTATTTGCTCTAATACATAAATAAAGCAGTAGGCCTACTACATAATTGGCTATCCTTGGGGGGCTCCTCCTAACTGGAGCCCTGGGGTTACTTGCCTGTTCTATCGCTACGGCTCTTGTTTGAACAATAACTGGATGTAGAGAAATCCGAATATACGATACAAAAGCTGTTGATGAGTCCGATGCCATGACATCATATTTATCGTTTGCAGGATGTAGTGCTTTAAAGCAAACTAGGAACTATCCGTGCCTGGCACCAAAGATATTGACCATATGACTTCTGGAGCAGAGGACACACAAATACGGACACGCATGCAAACAACTTGCAGTCTTAAACTTAGTGTGGTACTGTTAACAAAAATGTAGCGCAGCTGTGTTTCGTTTAAACTATACTGGAATGCCAAAACTACCAAATGGGAATTGGCTGTCGCATGACCTTTCCAGTAACACACGGAAAAGAAGCAGACGGGTTTTCTTAGAGTCCAGCCACGAAAGGCAGTGTGCAAGCCAAGCTTCTGGCCCCAAAGTATGAGACAAGGGAAAGCTCAATAACATGGACTCTTTAAGTAGTAACAGCACACGGGTTTGTTTTATTTTAACAATACGTTCTGAGATTATCCTCGTCTGGGGATTATCAACGTCCTCCGTAAATACCCCCACTCCCAAATCACGTCTCTGTGGGCTCATCTGCATGCAAAGCACGGTCGTTGCTCTTGTGTCCCTGCTAAGGAAACGGACTCCCATGCAAGTCCAAAAGGTTGACTAAAATCAAATAATGAACCCCTGTTTAACCTAGTTTGTCCCCGTCCATCTTAAAACAGAGCACTGGCAGAAATATACCAGGAATATATTTGATTTGAACGATTCGTTTAAAAAAAAAAAAAAAGCTTTATTTTGATGAAGAATACAAGTCACAATACAGCACAGTCACGTAACAGTCATAGCTATCAATTGACAAAGTTTGACGAGAAAAAGAGGGAAAAAATAAAACAAATTAAGTTAAGTACTTGCACGAATCGTTAACAGTCACGTCACTTGATAACACAGGAGCGTCCTGTGACGTCACCAATCTTGAGGCGCTTTAATTCAACATTACCTTGTTATAAAAATATAAAAGGGGTGAAAGGGAATCCCAATTCTACAAATGTGAAACACCCATCATCGACCATTTCAAATGAATCTATATAGTCTCTAGTTAGATAGGGCCGCTCCAGTCTATCGAGATTGCGCGATGGCGGCGTTGCGCCTGTAAATCCGCCGGCCGCAGATAGTGACACCTTGCGTGTGCGGGGGAGATTGGGAGAGCGGCGTGGCATGGCGGGGTTACCGCTGCAGGTGAGCGTCCACACACCTGAACGTATCAACTATATAAACGCATTTAGCTGGTTATCTAACCACGCCGGAAACATAGAGAACGAAATGAAAAACCGTAGTTTATTTTTGGATGATTTTGATGAAGGTGGATGTACTTCTAAATTAAAGTCAAACCGATTTCATAGGCCTTTGTTTATGCCTGACAGAAGTGAAACCGATTGCTTATCTGTTATGATTTTCACGAGAATTCACATTTGTTCTGTCCTTTAATCTATAGAGTACATCTCTGGCAGAATACCAGACTGTTGTTGCTCTGTAACACACAAATGAACAGTAAGGGAAATTAAATAGCTTCACAGACCATTTTAGACTGGTAAGAAACACATTTGGGCATGAGGAGAAAGTTGATGAGGCAGTGCTGATATTGAGTTATCTGTGTATGTTTGTGGGTATGTCTTGTGAGGGATTCACTTGGTTATTGTGGTCTGTGGTCATCCCCGATTCCCCCCCTGGCAGTGCTCGAGCCTGCTGGGCCTGACCGAGGGTGACATCCTGGACCCAGTGTTCCAGCAGCGCCTGGAAGACGCTCGCACGCAGCTCAGGCAGGAGATCCAGAGGGAGCTGAAGATCAAGGAAGCGGCGGAGAGGCTCCGGCGGGCGGTTGCGGGCAGGAGGAGTGCCGCCGAGGTGGAGAGCCAGCTCCGAGCCTCTGGCCGTAAGCTGGAGCAGCTGCACTGGGAGCTGCAGGAGCTGAATGCGAGGGCTATGGGTGCGGAGAAGGAGAGACGTGTGGGTAGGTGAGCGGCCAGGGTGGGGGGTGAATGGTCAGGGTTCAGGGACACTCCACAGTGTGTTCATTTTTATTCCAGCTCAATTTCTTTATCACAAATATTTAGGGAAAGGGGGGCCAAGTCATAGTTTTGCAGTCTTCACTTTTCCGGTTTCTTTTGATGGAACTTAAGAAAAACCCTAATATGCAGGCAGAAGGACTGGTCCAATAGAGTGAGATCTTTTGGGCCAAATGCATCCAAGCCCTTTTATTAAAGGGGGAAATTCATAAAAAACAAACCACAGGAGAGAAAATGACCTTGGTTCAAATAAGGTACAGAGGGTATTGGACAAAGAAGAACCGAAATAATGTTAATTACTCCAGGAACAAAAGATACACACATACATATATATATATAAGTTTTTTTGGGGTGGTGTGCTCATTGTGAACCTACTTGTGTAAATTGGGACCTCATCAATTTAAATCTGGGTTCGAGTCCGGTCGGACGATGACCTGAACTGGAGTTGTCTTGCATGTGCTGACTTGGATCCAAACATGTCAGGCCTTTGGCAACAGATCCTGGAAAAGTTTTATGGTTTACCTTGGCAGGGGAGCCATCAAATCTCATTCCCTGATGAGCTCTATGTGCTGTTTTCCACAGCAACCCATTCCTCTGTTTTGATTGGTTCAGTTAGCTTTCCTGGCTATGTAAAGAGTAGTGAATCACTGTTTTTATCAGTCCACTTTTATACTGATGAAAACTGATGGCTTTAGTGTGATAATTAGCTGTAATTTGGCGGAACATTGATGTGCTTGGTTTCAAAAGCTGGAGCTACCTGGGTGTCAACATGCTCTTCTCGTTGGTCACTTGCGTGTGTCCCTGCCAGACGACACAACGTCTCCTGATCCGTGCCGATGGCTGGAGTGCACTTCCCCACTAGCCTCCCGGATTCGCATCCTCCAGAAGCAGCTGACCATGGAGATGAAGGTGAAGCAGGGAGCAGAGAACATCATCCAGACCTACACAAGCAGCTCTGTCAAGGTGGGCAGCAGGAACCGTCACACTGAAGGCCGGAGCGGGGCAATTGTACATGATCCACTGACGTATTGTTCAGTATTAGTGTTCACATCAATAATACTGTATGATTTAGAGTAAGATGATGGAACATAAGTTTGAATGCAGAGAGAATTGTTCTCTGGAAAAAGAAACCTGCGGGGTGTTTTGTCCCAGTTCCCTTTCATCTTAACTGGGGTGACATCCACCAACTTACCGAAGAATGTTTGTTCTTCAAAGTCAACCAGCTATTCACAGAATTCTTTCAGGGTAATTGATCTGGTGTTGATAACAGCCTCCACATGCCCGCCCACCCCAGGACCGGAAGCTGCTGTCCACGGCCCAGCAGATGTTACGGGACAGTCGTACCAAGATCGAGCTGATCCGTATGCAGATCGTGAAGGTCACGCAGGCACGGGGGGAGCGGGCAGGTGTCGACCCTGAGGGTGAGATTGGGTTGGGTGGGTCTTCAACTTGGACGTTAAAAGAACCCACAGTGGAAAAGCAGGTTTCCAAAGCTCAGCCCGCAGGATACATTTCAGGTCATTGGCAGTCTCATCTCAAAACAAACAAAAAAATGCATTTGGTTCTGCTCTCTGCATGTTGCTGACAAGGGCGCCCCCTAGAGGCTGCGAGTCCCCTGGAGTTGCGGGTAGCAGAGCTACGGCATCACCTGATGATCGAGGCGGCGGTGGCGGATGGGGCCAAGAACGTGTGCAAGCAGCTGGGAGGACGGAAGGTGCAGGACCGGCGTGCGCTCGTTGAGGTACGCCAGCGGGGCAGGCCAGAGAAAGAGAAGCGTCTGCCGTTAGAAATTAATGGAAACCAGCACTTCCAGAGTGGATGCTGGAATTCAGCTTTTCATGGTCTGGAATTCAGCATTTTACTGTGCACATGTGCTAGAGCCGTTTGTCTTGACCCAGGGTCGTGGGGGGGGGGGCATACAGATCGGCAGTGCTGCAACCCCCACCCCCACATCCCTCCATCAGATTTGTTCTGGCCTGTTCTGCCTTGACCAAGACTAACATAGTTGGCTGTGCTTTTGTTTGTGTCTGCGTGCGCATGTGTGCCTGCGTGCGCTTGTGTGTCTGTATGTATTTGTGCGTGTGTGTGTGTGTGTGTGTGTGTGCGCGCATCTGTATGTATTTGTTTGCGTGTGTGTATGCGCCCGTGCATGTCTGCATGTGTGCGTGCACATTTACACTTGTGTGTGGTTGTGTGTTTGCAT
>JABFEB020000113.1:8400425-8410801 GCA_019775895.2 Stomatorhinus ivindoensis
GGTCACCACCCATCTTGAAAAGTTTCCCCCCTCACATATACTAATGTGCCACAAACAGGAAGTTAATATCACCAACCGTTCCCATTTTATTAAGGTGTATCCATATAAATGGCCCACCCTGTACACCCTGCCCATGAATGCAAACGTTTGGTTCCCAGGAGTAACTGACCATCCTATCGCTGCCCGCACCCACAGGCATGGGTCATGGGGACAGGACATCGACATTTTGTGGTACCCCAGAGTTCCTGGCCCCGGAGGTTCTAATGGAAAACAGCTACACCCGAGCTGTAGACTGGTGGGGCCTGGGAGTTCTTATCTTTGAGATGCTGGTGGGAGAGGTTAGTCTTAGATTTTATGTTTGTGGAACATGTTGGGAGGGGGTGGGGGGGCATCGCATTATTTGAGATGCTTGTGGGATTATTTTTATCCCTAAGACAAGGATCTGTACTAATTTTCCTTTATACCAGTTTGAGGATTTTTTTTTTTTGTTTAAAGATATGCAAAATTTCACTTGAAATACTGAGCATTCATATCTTTACCAGTCTCCATTTCTTGGAGACAATGAAGAAGAGGTGTTCGACAGCATTGTGAATGATGAAGTGCAGTATCCCAGATTCCTCTCACCAGAGTCTGTTTCCATTATCCAGAAGGTACCGTTACATTCTTATAACCCATAGTGTTATTACACATAGAGAAAATCCTGTTCAAACATTTTTGATAGATATCTATTAAATTCATATTTTGCCCCCATGTTTGACTTCTAGTTAGCTATTTTTGTTTAACAAAATGAAAACATTTAAATGTATCAATTTTTAATGGCCTTTAACACTTACTTGAATTATATCAGTAATATTATATCTACAGTAACAACTGTTCCTTGGTGTCAAGCAGATGAGACTGGAATAATCTAAAAATACAAATTCTGAGTGTCCTGGTGACCCCTAATTCAGGAACACAAGGCCAAGAACCTTTTCAGATTAGAAGAAATGATCTATTTCTTCTGCGAATTTGAGGTCGGATTCAGAATGAGCTTCCTGACATTTGTAGTACGTCGATTAATGTTGCCTGTTTGGGATAGTGTGCCATTAATGGTGGCTGACATTCACCGTAAATGCCTGGAACCATTGTGAGTTTGTTTTTGTGGCGGCAGCAGTTAGGGAGATGGACTTATGACTGACGAGCTTTAAGCTCAAATCCCCAAGGAGGCGGGACCACTGGCTGAGTTCTCAAATGTGGCACCGGACGCCTGGTGATCTCAGACACTACCCGTCTGTATAAATGGAAGGCAGCATAAAGGAAAGGAGGTAAAAATATCACAATGAATAAATGATGAGGGGTTGTATGTCTCAGCTGCTGAGGAAAGTCCCAGAGAAGAGGCTGGGGGCAGGGGAACGAGACGCTGAGGAGGTCAAGGCGCACAAGCTCTTCCAGGTTGTTTGCTTTATTTATGGACTTTGAAAATTCCTTTGAATCACCTGGTTCCATTTTATCACATGGGGATGGGGGACTGTTTTGTTTAGATACCAACTCAGTCACTTGGGAAACATCATGGAAGGTGCGTGCGAGGGTGCGCAGGGCACGTGTGGAGGTGAAAGCTCACGTATTCAAGCGTCTGTGTCTCTGCGATTCTCCTGTTCCCTCATGGGAGACCTTCAGGAATCTGATAGCCCACCATATGCTAGACTCTCATCTGTAAAACTGCCCACCGGGTAATATGCAGCCGTGGTAGCTCTGCGTGTTTTGGGTAACAGGATTTAAATAGCACCTGAGTGACACCTGCATCACAGTGCAAGCTGATCTTCTACCTGGCGTGTTACTTCGGTAGAGCAGTTTTGACCGTACGTGTAGCAGAGGGAAAGGTGACTGACGACTGGTGTTGGCAGGCAGTGGACTGGGAAGCGCTGCTGACCAAGCGTGCGAACCCGCCGTTCCTACCCCCCATCAGGGGCCCGACGGACATCGGCAACTTCGACAGCGAGTTCACGCGCCTCAGGCCCGAGCTGACGCCCCCGCAGTCACCCCGCTTCCTCACGGCCGCCCAGCAATGTGTGTTTGCCCACTTCGACTCTCTGGCCCTGCCCTGACCGCACACCCTTTTGCTGTGAGGCAGCAGCCTCTGGGATTATTGCTTTTTATAAGACAGGATAAATCAGTAATGAGGCTTCAAAGCCGAAGGTGGATGGGATTACCGTGCACTATTCAATCATTCTCAGGTTTAAGGCAAACAAAAACCAATTAAGCAGTCATACTGAGAGCAAGGCAATCCCGACCACAGTGGATGACCTGTTCGCATTTCTAATTCATATTTCTACCATCTTTGCATTTTTAGAGAGAGAGAGAGCTTCCCCCCATATGACCATCTGGACATTAGAGGTATTCAAGGGTAACGAGCTGTCCTTTGGTTTTGGCAGGAACTATTGTTTGGGACGAGTTTACAAACCACACGAGAACTTGTGCTCTATACTGTTGATGATATGGGGTTGTGTGGATTATTTCCTGTATAAACTGGTAAGAGAAATTCATATGGGCTTTTCAAAATGCAGCAAATCTAAGTACTTCTGTAAAACTGACTTGAGAACCTGAACTGTTAATTAAAATGTAATGTATGTGGAGAAAAGTGCATTCTTTGAAATATGGGTGTATATATATACACGAGTTCTCTTTGATGTAAGGAAAAAATAAATGGCATATTTTGTACATTGACTGATTTCTCTCACTTTAAGGCTGAACTTCACACCTTTGTTTAACACCTTTTAATCAGTACAATACTGTTTTAAGATATTACAAAAGAAAATCTGAAAATACTGCATGACATGGCGAGTATTGCATGAACAATTTTCCTTCTTAAACTATAGCTTAATTGTATACCATTATTATAAAAACTGTTAGTTGTATAGGAAGAAAATCATCACTGCAAGAGTTTCATAGGAAATCATTGAGGGAAAAAAAACTAGAGTGTTGATCATATTGCCTAATGTTTGACTTGTAAATGAAAATCATCCCCCCATCCCATCAATTTAATAATGCACAGCACGCTGGGAATATGGCTACAGGGGAATGTAGATTGGAATTCAAGAAAAGGAAGCACCTTGAAAAAAGCTTCAGTGCATAAATTTCATGAGCGGTGTTGGGAATGCTCATTATGGAGGGTCATGATTAATGAAGTGACTGGACTGGACTAATACTTTTGGTCCTGTTGACTAGTTTAAGTGCTTTCAGGCTGTCAGTCATGCGCTTTTTAAATAGGCCACTGTGTGACCCTGTGGTGTGTAGGAGGGAAGGCACTCAAGTTGTCTTTTTAAGAAAGCACAGGGGTCTTGGAAAGACCAGCGAGAGAGTGGTCTTGTAGAGCAGTGTTTCCCAACCCGGTGCTCAGGGACCCCTCCGAGCAGTCGACAGTTTTGCTCTCTCCCAGCTCCCAGTAGGAGTGTCTGGGGGGTCCCTGAGGATTGAGCTGGGAAACACTGATATAGAGTATCTGTGTAAACTGAAGGAAGGAACATCATTCACATTGTGAATGCGAGCAAGTCTCAAAAGGAAATGAGAACGATGAGGATGAAAACCCAGTTGGAACCATCATCGATCAGCAACACTGACGTGAAAGCAGGTTTTGTAAGATCAGCCTTGACAGTTCAGTTTCACAGGTGAGAGTAAAATAAATTTAGGCAGTGATCCTACTAAATGCCAGACATTTGCTAGAAAAGTGCAGAGATCAAACACTTATCCTTCAATTCATAAAAATACATTGCTACAAATCAGGAATTTGGGGAGGCAAATTTAAAAAGTGCTGAGAAAGCCATTGTCATTTCACACTATAAAGAGTTTTTTTTTAATAATCACTGTAAAATTTCCTTCCTGTAATGTTTATAAAGTTCATAAAGGTCACCTGACCTTGGGGAGGCGGGGTCCTCTCCGTGGGTTGGGCTAGACAGGGTCACTGCCCTCGGCGAAGTACGCCTGCTCCCAGACGACGGGGCCCCAGACGCAGAAGAAGCTCCAGAGGTTGCGGAGCGTGCCCCGGTCGAAGGGGTTCTCATCGGCGCCACAGTGCTTGAGGTAGGAGATGCGGTGGCGTGACATGAACTCCCAGGTGGTGGCATTAAGCGAGACCAAGTAGAGGTGTGAGCCCAACAGCAGGACCACCACCACCGAGAACACGGCCACCACTGACGAGGCCGCCAGCAGGAAGCAATTACTCCGCAGCCACTGCTCCCAGCCGGGGGCGTAGGTGAACCCTGACCTGCCTCAGACACAGGGAGACACCAGTGCACATGAGTGAGCAGTTGCAGGATCAAAGCCCCAAACCTTTGGATATTCACAGTATAAATATGTAGCTGTGGGGTTGGTGCTGTCACTCACCAGGCCATGTGCAGGCCCCAAACCAGCACCAGCAGTTGCACGGCCAGGTACAGCACAAACCAACGGTGATTCCTCTCCCCTACGCAGTTCTCAATCCAGGGGCAGTGGTGGTCATAACGCCGCACGCAGTGCTGGCAGGTCTGGCAGTGCTTGGCTCTCATTGGTTGCTGTATGAGTCAGGTGACACATGATGGGGGAGGAACAGACCAATGTATTCAGAGTTCCCATATGGGTGACCATGGTGGACATGCAGTTATCCAACAGCTTAAATAGCTGCTCTCAAAATGTCAGTTTGAATTTCTCTAAATTCACCCACTCACTAAAATCAATGTGAATTTCTTCTATTAAAATAAAACTATTATTTAACAATAAATACAAAAGAAATCCTGCAAGATAGCTGCAGCTCTAGTAAAATCCACAGACTAGCGAATAGGCAGTTTTGTCACTGAGCCAGACAATGAGTTAATCTAATCCCAGTGCCAGTGTGGGCTTTGCGAGTCAGTACCTGCACCATGCAGTGGACGCAGCGGCGTTGCCGTAGCGACTTGGCCGATGGAATGATCATGCCATGTTGCTCCTCATTGAAGCTGAACTGGACCAATACAGACCCAAGAGGATGAGTGTTTCAACCTGCGTACCTTGCATGTGGATACAGAAAAATGCACTTTAGCGTGGTGGCCAGTGGTGGCCTAGTGTCACCTGACTGACCTTGGCGTCGCTGTCTTCGGAGAGCACAAAACCTGGGTCCATCAGCGAAACAGCGAAATACAGCAGGACAGACACAAGGACCAGCAGCACAAACAGCACGGGCTGGAACAGGTCCCCACTCTCCTCCTTCTTCCGCAGGTCTGTGGTACATCACCAGAGAATAGGATTCAGCCTCTCCTAGTGCCCAGTCCACTGCCCAACTCCAGTGCCCAGTTTAGCATAGAGTGTGGACCAGTTTATATTTTTTCCCAAATCGGCAACAAGCCCATTATCAAAACAGGCCTTACTGCAATATTTATTTCAGCTGAGTGTTTGGTAAACCAAAAAACCTGTGGTTGATGACCACTGTTCAAACTGGAATTAATAAGCTCCAGGCCAGGGAACCATTGTCCAATTGCAGCCTATCAACACGAGGACTCTGAGGTTTGAATATAAAATTTTAAGTTTACAGTCCAGAGTGATATAGCACTTACGTAATATGAAATGCGCTTCCAGAAGCACATTTTAAATTATAATTGTCAAATGCACATACAATTAAAAGATATTCATCTAGACAGATTATTTTATTAAATATATTTCGTTTCATTACATATATTATCCATTAAATAATCTTTATTTCATTACTTCATTAAATACTGTAAATCTAGATGAGAGAGCGTCGGCTATTTATTAAAATATGAGATATTACAAGGCGCAGCTCCGAAGAACACAATGAGCTGTAATTCTGCGCTCATGGAGGCTGAAGCCGTCGGACCCAGCGGCTCCCCGGGGAGCTACAGAGTATCATGCGGCTTCGGAAATTACCTGGGCCAGCCGCCAAACCAGGTCTAAGAATGACCAAACCCGGACGGATAACCCAATATTGCGATCTAAAGTGCTTTTGCTTGCCTTCTAAAGTAGCATGCTGTCAAATGGAGCCTTCCCATCGACAACATAACGGAATACGCCAAAGATGAGCCTGATCATCCCAGCTAATCTAAAGTGTATCCCTTAGCACCAATAACCATATATATATATGACTTGTAAATACAAAGGTTTTCAATAAGGGCGTCGTTTCGGATTCAGCGGTCACCGTAGGCAGGTGGACCGGACCAGCGCTGTCATTTACTTACCCGTATCGTGCAGAAAGAGTATCAGCGTTATCACCCATGTCAGAATGACATGCGCTGTCCTCACGAGGAATCCCGACCCAAACACATTTTTAAACATCCTAGCATTCTCAGACTAATATATATGCATACGAGTAAATTAACAAAAATACATCCGAGTTTTCTGACCAGCTCTTCAAATGTCACGTCTCTATTCCAATGAATTCCTATGGACGACGCTGCCATCTAGCCAAAGGCACGGAAGCGGACATTCCTCCGCAGTGACGGACCACTGACAGGCGGCCTCCTCCGGCTGAAATTATTTTCAAAATCCTCTCTCCGGCTGCATTACGGCGCCTGTTCTTCTTCATCCGGAGCCGCAATTCGCTGGTTTGTTTTGATATGCGGTGTCGCTGTCGCTAAATTTGAGCATTCCGATTGGTCGAAGGACATCACATGGCACACAAGCGTGAGCTCAGAGCAATAATGGATATGTCACACTACGGTCGCTAGAAGGCGATAGCCATTACACTTGCAATTGTCTAGAATTTATGTATGTGGTGTTCTTAAAACATAACATAACTGCTTGTGAATAAAAGCATCTTAATTGTACTAGCTGCTCATTCCCTTAAGTATTTGAAAACCGCATCTTAACTGGTCAAACGTGAACTACTCCGGGCTTTAGGAAAAAAAATTAACAAATTCACCTGCAAGTGCACGAGTATTCTGGTTGAATGCAGCCATGCACTGTAAATTCTTGATTGTCGCCTTAACGTGAAAGCACTCATTAAAGAATGAGAACACTCGATAACTGTTTAATTAGCTCAAGATTTAATCTTAATTTGAGTGAGGATACAAAAGAGATTTTTTTTCTGGTCCTTGATACTGTTTTAAAAATCCTAGCAGTACAAAAATACAATGCATTACAAACATGAATGTGCTGAGACAAATGTATGTATTCTCTTGGACAATGACTTTTAAAATGAGTCTTTACCTACTTTCTCATGTGAAATGAAAGGACTGTGCAGTATGAATTAACTAAATGGAACAACTACCCCTGAAAGAATTCTGTATTGCACGAAACAAAAACAACAAATATTCATAAAGAAATGAAGCACTGTGTCTCCATCTTTGCTCCAGAAGAAAGAACCATCCTCCTTTCCATAAGGGATGGGACTAAGAGGCCCGCAAGATTTCTTCTGCAAGTGATTCATCCAGGACAAAAGGAGATTCCAAGGTCCTTCCTTTCAGCAGCTTCTCTAAACCCTGAAGCCACAAAAGCAGGTATTAGTAAGAAGGAGTGTTCCATTCACCCCCTACTGGTCTGACATGATTACTACACCATGGACATGTAATTTCCTTCACAGACCACAATGCACTGTGGCCTTCCTTAGACAGAAATTCTCTTCGTTGGGTGCCTCTTTCAGCCTTACCTCCCCAAAGTAGGAGATCAGCGGGGAAATCTCACAGGTGGGCTGTGAGTCCTCATCGAGTTCCCTCCTAAGAAGCAAGAACATCAAACGCTCAGCACTAACAGAACAGGCTGCATTTCTCCAGGTAACACTTCTACATTTCTCTCAAAGCCCATGTAGTACCTTACTTTTAAATAACCTGGATGGGGTGCCAACCCATTAAAGGGCACACTCACACATCAGTCCCATTTATATACTGCACAACCTATATTTGTTTGAAGTTTTGACATTTTACATGAAAAAATGTGACACATCCACAACAGATGAGAAGAAATGTGAACCCACCCTGGTTTTTGGGGGGAGATGGATTCCCTCTGGTGGTCCGCAAAGCTTGCCTCTGCAGCCAGCACCCAGCGGTAATGCAGATTCAGGAGGGAGCGCCGTGCGGTGGTCGGTGTGTCCATGGGCGCCCCCCCTGCATTCTTCAGAGGCGAGAACTCCTCCTCCCTTAGCACCTCGAACACCACGAAGTTCCTGGTCCCCATAGGATACAGCATGTCAGTCACATCTGCACATGTGCTGCTTATGCCAGATTGGTGCTATGCTCCCTGCCTGCTGCACTCATCACTCCAAATTAGGAAGTGTCTGGAAATTCAGTGTCCTATTGGCTGCAGGTCATATTAGCATGTAGTTTGAAAACCAAGAACAGAGTAGTTTCCCCTTTATTTCCTGATCATCAAAACATCCAATATAACAAGCACAAGCCCGATGTTCATATGAGAATCAGCATTAGGGAGATCTATGCCAGGCACAAAGTTATCAGCTGAATGACATTTAGTGCTTTCATATTTCACCTGGAAAACTGGAAGACGTCAAAGACAAACTTCTCCATCTTAATCCCATTGGGCTCGTCTGGCTTCACTGTGGTGCCCTTGGCATCCACAAAAGGAACCTTTTTTAAGGCCACATGCTGCTTCAGTTTCCCTTCGAAATTCCTGAAACCATGTTTTTTTTTTACGATCAATGTGACTTATTCCGGGACTAAGGTTATAAAACACTGCAGTTCGCTGTTACTATTTCCACAAATGTAATATTCAGGAAGAAACATGGTTATGAAACTGGATTTACCCTGGGGGCGTATTATCCAGCACCATGAAAAACAGACTCACTGTGCCACGTCCATGAGGAACTCTAGGCTGAAGAAGTGGTTGCAGATGTTCCCAGCACTATACAGCAGGCTGCCTCCTGGACCACGCAGTTCGGTGGTTTCGGGAAGCACCTCACTGTACTCCACCACCTGATAGACCCCGTCCACCCGGCACACCACACCCACTGATTCTGCTGGATACGCCTTCTCCACCACCTGCAGGTGAGGTTGTATTTGCAAGCACACACACATAAACATTAAAGGATATACTCTAGTATAGGGAGACATTTTATACACCACTTTAGCTTTACAATTTTAAGAGGTTCTTTTTAAATCTTTATTAAAGTTTTACTCATTTTAAGGGCGTAAATTGTACCCTTTATTCCATTTATGCATGTGAATACTGCCTGATTCCAGTGAGCTATGACAAGTTTCCAAAGTTTCCATTAGCTGGATTTGTTGTATATATACTTCAGTTTCACTGCCCCCTACTGGCTGACAGTATAGCATGTCACAAACGGTCACATGCTCCTTCTGGAATACAAATACCTTGGCACCACAGTCTGCCCCTTTTTTCACACAGAACCCAATGAAGACAGGGTCAGCCATCTTGACCAGGATGTTATCCACACAATAGACATGGAGGTACTGCACTCCTCGCTTCTCCATGTCCTCCAGGATTCCATTGTCCGCAAGAGCCCTGTATAGCCCCCCATTTCCATCTGAGTCATGGGCAACAGCAAATGGAAATGGCTTTAAAAATCAATCTTCTAGTAAGAGACTCATGTAATATATAAATGGTAGTCATCAGACTGATGCCATTACCCAGAGTGACACGCACTGTGATAGTAGCACAGCTGAGTATAGAACAGGCTGTTCTGTCAGGGCTTGAGGTGCAGCTAAAAACACAAAAATCAGCTTGCAAGGCAAGTCTGATCACACAAAAAGGAACTCTTACTCATCAACCTGAACTGTAAACACTCGTGATCATTGTCTGCATTTAATCTTTTATAAAAAAAAGGTCTTATTCAAATCTACATGGAAGTCTTACTTTGGGGGAGGAGTGGTTAATGGCTCGACAAAGGAAATGTTTCTGACCTGGGGCCATGGCTATCTTGCCCTTGCCCTCCAAGATGACCTTCCCATCAAATGTCACAGCTGGGATCATCCTCTGCTCAAACATGACCACATCAGATGGGTCCAGATTGAAGTAATTGTTCTCTTTGAAGAACCTTTCAGTGGGTTCCAGTGTAAATTCACTGGTCATGATGTACCTGTAGAGAAAAAGATGCGTGGCAAGATTCCAATAAAACAGACATTTCAGCTAAAAATTGGGTTAAATAATGAAGTACAGCAGCAAAATATAAATATATGTTTTGTGAAAATTTAAAAGAAATCAGACTATCATAGGATACATCTGCTAATCAGCGTTCAGCACCTTTAACAGTGTTAGTCACGTGGCTTTTGTGGACACGCCTTTCCTGAGTGTTGATTTGTGCAAATTTATGCAAAGGATCAATAACGCATATATATATATATATATATATATCATAACATACATATATATATATATATATATATATACACATATATACACACACATATATATATATATATATATATAAATATATAAATATATAAATATATAAATATATATATATA
>JABFEB020000113.1:8410901-8428825 GCA_019775895.2 Stomatorhinus ivindoensis
TATATACACACATATATATATATATATACACATATATATATACATATATATACATACATATATATATACATATATATACATACATACATATATACATATATACATACATATATATACATATATATACATACATACATATATACATATATACATATATATATATACATACATATATATACATACATACATATATACATATATACATATATATATATACATACATATATATATACATATATATACATACATACATATATACATATATATACATACATACATATATACATATATACATACATACATACATATATACATATATATATATACATACATATATACATATATATATATACATACATATATATACATATATACATATATATATATATATACACATACATATATATATATACACATACATATATATATATATATATATATACATACATATATATATATATACATATATATATATATACACATATATACATATATACATATAATGTTATGATTCTTCTAACAGTACAAGTGCTTACCATGGAACTTTGCACGTTGAATCATGCCTGGTAGAAGCCAACTCCTGAACCTTCCTTATGCGCTCCGCCTGGATCTGATAGAGAGTCTTGCCGCTAGGCAGACCCACGTTATACATCCCCTTCGGGTAAGGTACACCGAGGCGAGTCCCCTGTCCACCAGCAAGAAGCAGGACTGCCACTCGGTTCAAGGAAATCTGTAGGAATCCTAAAAAAATTAATTCAGTACATTATTTGGCAGGATAATACCAAATCTAAATTAATACAAGCGCCAAAATGTTAACATAGGATTTAAAAATATCAGTACCTTCATTCTCCCAGTCGTCTAGAGTTTTCTTGTCGCTTCGACAAACACCGCCAATGAATTCCATAGGAACCGGCTCCATCAGTTCATCGAGCCGGTCCTGCGGGCTCGAACAGCGGCTTGCCGCCTCCGCCGCGCCGCGGCAGTGATCACGCAACTCCTCCGGGTCCAGATGAGACAAATCGGCCAAAAACCGATTTCTCTCTTCCGCACCAAGTTCGTCCCAAAACTGGAGAATGTGGGATTGTCCTGCTAAATCCAAACGGGATCTCGCCTCTTCAATCGATATCATGTTTGATCGATGGTAATTAAAGTGTACACGACAAACAACAGCCCAGAAGGTCTAAGTATAGCGGCAGAAGCCGCTCTCACCTGACTTTTTGTTACTCGTCTTTGTACTGTGCAACTCGTGACTGGGATGTGATCCCAAGGAAGAACAGGCATCTGCCTTGTGATTAAGGTGTATCTGCTTAAAGCCTAGATTTAGATAACAATCCACATCTCCCGGTCCTGTGCACAATCGATGAAAAACACCTCAATGAAAGACCCCTTTTGTAATATTTTAAGACGCTTTTTGCGGTTTCGTTAATATGTAGCTGCTTAAGTTAACGAAATACTTCCCTTTTGGATCCAAAACACGTGAGCAACTTCCTACACTCACATACAACGTCATTCCTGGCCCGCTGACTCTGACATTTTTTCAGTTTTTAGTTTCTAATTCCAGCGGCAAATGTTTGTTACACCGCTATAAAATATTTTGATTATTTCGTGTTTATCATTGGGACATTCATGTAACCCACACTATATATTAAATTTATCGGTAACGCGTGTATTAATTTCGGCCGTACATTAAGCATGCAAATATAACATCTTTACAGCCAATACCTACGCATAGTTTGAGAAACCCGGCGTGTCAGTTACACAAAAATGTAATGCCTTCATTCGAATGAAAAATGCTGCGGATTAGGCGAGGTTCAACCCGCCCCCCGTCACCGCCGATACCTAAATAAATGCGCAAACTATGGGAGTAATAAATAAGAAATATGCAGGGCGCCAACCAATCGCAGGACATACTCACACTACTCACTCACAAAAGCCTATTAATATTGCCTTTAATATTTATTCCCTTAACATTCCAATATTATGTTTTTTTACTTGTGTGATGTACACTTTAATTCATTTGCACCACGTGTACCTGCATTATATGTAGGCCTACTGTTTGTTCTGCCCTGTGCAGTAGTGTTTCGCTTGGGGTTAACTAGCTAATGCCTGGTAGGTTAACTAGCTGTTAACTAGTTAATGCTTAAGGCGTTCTAAAAATACATGTTTACAAAGTGATATGTAGCCCACAAATGTACTGATCGGCTTGAATAATATAATGAATTACGTCGTATTGTCGAGATGAAGTCACATACCGCTCAGAATTCAATACATATTATCATGACACTAGAGGGAGCCCAAGCCTACTATCTGGAAAAGCATTGGTTTTGATGCGTACGCCTGCCTTAGGCAAGGAGTTGTCACACTCGACGGCGCACAGAGCGTGGACAAAGGCGCAGGATGCCAAGAGTCAGGGCAAACACGGGGTTTAATAGAAGCGACAACAAAAGGAGCAGGCAAAACACAGATTGACATTACAATGACCGGACTGGGGAAACAAACGGAAACACGGAGTAAATACATTTGGCTAATGACAACGATCAAAAACAGCTGGTAAACACGGGGAATCCACACGGGGTAAATGAGGGGGCGTGGCACGCGGGAGGAGCGAACTATCGGGGCAGGACAGGAGTATAAATGAAAACTTTTTCAAAATTTATTTTGACGTTTTTGAATCAAAACACATATTTATATTTATAACACGTATATATATATATATATATATATACACACACACCTCAACATATCCTCCCATACATACATAAAATATTAACTACATTGAAGTCTCTAATTCTATATCTAGGTAACCTCAGACTTCACTTATGTCACATAAATTTCTTTTGAAATGGAAACCACACCACACAACATCACAGAATGCCGCCTCTGCAATGACACGGACACCTCGAAGGATAGGTGTTGTGATTTAAACTAGGAATGGTGGCACTCTTCTATGAAACTGTCTGACTTTGTTTGCGATACCTTTCTGCAATATACCCCTAGAGCAGGAACCTTTTTTTCAGAAACCTGAATTTTTTTTCCCAGGAACTCTGCCCTACTGTAATTCTTCAGATGGTAGTTCCCAAACCTTACTTAGTCTCAAGTCCAGAGTAGGTACTTCTCCTCCACTAGACCTGGGTGGCGCTTATAGTGACAAACATCGCTGATTGGTTTATCACAAGCATATGCAGCTTGGAAGTTACTCAGAAGTTTAGGGAAACAAGATAAATGTAGTGCAGCAAATATTGACCAGATAGAATTTTTTCATTATTTCTATTTCATTAAATGATACCTTGTTGTCTCACATACATATTTACCATAAAGGTCCTAGTTCCTGTTGTGCGGTCTAAAAGTGACACAAAAGTAGCCACAAAATTCCTGATTGAGACAACCAAGGAACTCGGAACCAGGAGCAAGGTTCCTGAACTTTAGTGGGAAAGCACCTTAAGAGTGAAACTGTAATGCATGGACAGAACTGGCTTTTGCACCCTGCTCTGCCAAATTAGTTGGGATCCAAGGAGGAGTGCTCAGGTTTTTAATGTTGCGGGAAAACAAGAAAAGTCAAATTAGACGAAAAGAGGACTGTCCCTCCTTCAGCTTAGGATGGTCTGTCTTTTTATAAATGTAGTTATTGGTGGTAAGAAGCAGTAGAGTACTATCTGGTCACCCTCTTCGTCCTATACAGTCTAGTACCATCAGGCAATGACAGAGTGGGCTTCCCCCTCTGAGTGGTTTATGTGGCAGGACTTTCCATCATCAGCGCTGGGGCTGGTGGCCCCGGAGTGGAGGTGCCCAGGCAGCTGCGGGCCACAGTCAGAACCACATTAATAACTATCTCCAGGAACTCAGCCAGTGTGCAGAGGGACACCCCCACCCAGAGCCCCACCAGGCCTCCCACATTGGAGAACAGGTCGACGTCCTGTTGACAGGAGAGGTGGAAAGGCAAATAAGATCCCAAAGTATATTATGGTCTGCATTATCAGGTTTTAGAGCAGATGGGTTGTACCACCAATGGCCAATGCTGTAGTGAATTCTAATGGACATTTTGATCAATATGTAGTTTTTACTAGTGATGGGCAAAGGAAGCTTCGTGAACCATTTGCTGTATTTCCCTACCCCACTAGACGGTGCTCTCTGTTTATAAAAGGGCTCAAAGCATGCACCAAAGCAAATCAAGAGCACCATCTAGTGGGGTCAAAAAACACAGCACATCGTTCATTAAGCTTCATTTGCTCATCACTGGTTTCTACAATGGATATGGTATTTAAGAATACAGCATACATAGTTTTTTTTTCCTTAATCAAAACATTTTGTAACAGACACAGACGAGCCTTGCCGTGGACACGCGTGTCCATGTACGGACAGGTTGACTGTCCTTGCTTACTAGGACAAACACTTTATTGGCTTCTGGTTCTGTTTCGATCACAGCTTTAACAGGGTGGTAGTGAACCCAGTTACTACCACCATACTCCATGGAAAAACTGAGTAAAACTGAATGCATATTTTCCTTTTCATTCTCACCACGTTTGTCACCTTGTTCCACAGTTAAATTTCATATGTCAATGATATGATCAATATTTTAGGCCAAGACTGTAATACAGTGTACTAATTACAATATTGTTTTATCTTAGAATAACTTATAAGTATTATTTTGAAAGAAATGCTGAGTTAAATGCAAGTGAATTGTTTATTCTTTTTCTCTATTTACCGTGATGGATGGCTCTTCTGAAATGTGTTCATAGTTCATTTTCTGATAGTAAACCACCACTTTCAACAGGTTATCTCTGCAAGACAAAAAATACAGTCAAGCATAGCTACCACTAATTCAGTCATCAGTATAGAGAATGGAACTGGTTTACAGGTCAATGAGGTGCAATATTTAAGGGAAACTATCATTTAGAAAAAAAAAACTATTCAAATTAAGAAATATTTTTTGTTTCTATTAAAATACTGTCACAGATACTGTACTTTTCACATGCATGTTTGGTTATTACCTGGGTAAAATTTGCCACCTGTCTATACAAATGACACAGATAAATTATTACGTATCTCTAGATCCATCAATACAGCAGCTGATACGAACCGGATTTGTTGTTGGTCGTCTGCAATGGCACGCAGTTGTTCCCCTTTATTTCTGAGATTACTAGAGAACTTATCCTGGAACAACCAGAAAAGGGGCATTCATTTAATTAGGTTAATCAGACATCTGCTGCTGCCTAAATATTGTATTTCCTTAGTTTTTGTGTGTAAATAAGCATTTAGTGATTCACCGATTCATTCTGTGAATGTAATTGATTGTGCCCCCCCAGACATCCCATATCTTGCTACTAGACACTCACCAGGTAGGCCGTCGCTGGCCATTGGGATCCTGATACAGTCAAGTCGAACAGCTCCTCTCTAAAAGCGGGACAATTACGAACTATCACTAAATGAAAAACATTCAGTCACGGAGCAAATTTTTTTGGTTTGGAGGAACTGTGACGAATAGTCAACAATTTGGTATAAAATTCAGCTGTGTGGGACAGTAGTTGGGCTGCAAACTTGGTTAAATAAATTGGGCAAAAATCTTCTAAAGAGGTTAAAACACACGCACACACACACTTAAATATGCACAACTGCCAAGAAAAAAATGTCTCAAAAACCAGTGTGTCAATTTTTACACTGT
Organism: Stomatorhinus ivindoensis; assembly: GCA_019775895.2. Lineage (NCBI taxonomy): Eukaryota > Metazoa > Chordata > Actinopteri > Osteoglossiformes > Mormyridae > Stomatorhinus > Stomatorhinus ivindoensis. The sequence goes on from JABFEB020000113.1 coordinate 8,416,561, forward strand.
TCTAGGGACTTTTCTTGAATCACAGGCTGCATCTCTTGTTGACTTAAAGGATTAGCAGCTGGGAAGTCGCAGCTCTCTGTGGTTAATTAGTTCCCCAATGCACAGAAGCCACAGAAATCGACAGTAAATCCTCTTAATTAAAATTCATATCTAATTTGCAGAGGCAGGAGCCATGATGTGCACAAACACACTTCCTGAAAGGTGAGCAAATGAGCTGCTCTCCAGTGGCTCTGTAAGGGGTAACCGGCCTTTTCAGAGAATCCGCAGACTTCTGAAGATGGTGTTTCTGGGCTCTTCCACACAAATGGTCGTCTTTAACCTTTAAGGAATCTTTTAGGAATGGTTATCTTTGGGCTGAATACCTGCAGTCTCTTGCTAACTTTATTCTGGACGGTGTTTCTGAAGCTCTGTCTGCCCATTAAAGCATGTTCCTTGCAGTATGTCATATTGCAACTCTATTGTGACCTTGGTCAGGTGACCACCTTCTCATTATCCAGCCACATGTCACCCTGTTGAGTTTGCTTTCCCTTAATGCCTTCTAAGAAAAGTCACAGGGGACTTAGTCCATCACACAAACACACACGCACATATATACACGACATAGATACACACATATCTGCTCTTTCACAATTGTTCTCAATCTTATAATGTGACACAGAAAGCAACTTCCCATTTATAAAACCACATCTATCTATGGAGGTTTCAATAATTATCACGTTTTCTGTGAAATTACTTGTCACAGAATCCCCCCTCGCCCTCCCCATTCATTAAGTCCTGATGAAGCAGCTCCATTTACTCTATGATGGGATCCCCCCCCACACACACACACACACGCACATACACACATACACATACCCAACATGACAACCTTAACCCATACACAACCCTAACCTTTTTACTTTTTTGAATGCATTCACAGATCTTTATGGGGATCCGAAAAATGGTCCAACACTCTCTCCATCTTCATCACATTTGGATTCAGTACTTACTTGCACTGAAGAGGACAATGACACGGTAACATGTCAAGGGAAAATTTATATTCGTACAGCTCCAAGCATCTTCCTGTGGGGGGAATGAACAATGTGGAGGTAAAGAACCACAACAAAAGCTCAGGGAAGTGATCCAATGGAGATGCAAATGGTCACAAAAGAACAAGAATTAGCAATTGTTAGCCTTTTCTACACAGAGAGAGCATTAATCACGCATGCAGTGGGTCGCTTTTATCCTTACGAGTTGTGGATGAGCTCAAATTGCATTTTGGGTAATTCATCCCTGGGGGAACTGCAAACTCCCAGTGACTGCATCCACAGTCATCCATAATGCTATACTGGGCACATGAGCGCTTGCAGGCCTGGGAAGTGGCAGGTAAAAAACAGTGCATGAGCAAACTGGCTAAAATCCATCGTAGGGGGAACTGTCTATATCCATGTACAGTAGACCACGTACCTCCCTGGTGTATTTTGAGCCATACAGGTCATGGTAGTAATTGGTAATGCCTTCTCCATCGGTGCAGTTGCTTCCATATGGATGTTTCAGTCGTCTAATTCCAATCTAACATGGTTAAACCCCAAAAAATGATTTTCACCTGTCACATTGTCATTGGTCTGGATACAAAAGATATGTATGAGCGTGTGTGTTAGTGTATGTGTGCGCATGTGTATGTGTATGCATGAATTAACCATAATGCTTCATATTTCTTGCATGTAAAAAAAAAAAACAATTATTGCAATGTAAATGGTGGCACTACAAAAACAAAAATGTTTGCATTTTTAAATACATTTTTGTTAACCAAAAATGTTTGGTATATACTTTGTCAACATGCTGATAAATCTTGTAGCATCATCACCCTTGTGACGCCGATATCCGTCTCAGTTCCCGGTGGGATGTTGACGCCCTCGTCCTCAGGGAAGGGCGCGGCCTGCTGGTCATGCACCAGCAAGCGGATGCCGGCGGAATGGGTGATGTCCCTGACATATTCCATCTGCTGGATGAACAGCTCCAGGTGAAGCCCTGGGGGGAGCAGAGTGAGGCCCCCGGTGATCACTTAGCCTACCCTGTCACATTCTCCCCATTAGTATCCCACCTCCCCCAATTTAATCCACAGGCACTGGAGAAACCAGGCGAGGATTCAGGTGGTGAGGATAATGATGATATTGATTCTGATTAAGAGAAAGGATGGTCTAGAAGACTGATGGAGCATCGGTGATTTATTGTCCCCCTGCAACTCACTTGGTGTCACTCTATCTGAAAATCCTGCCATGACAAAGCATATTGACTTCAACAATATTCATTGCATCATCACTTTTACTGCGGGTTGCTGTTTACCATCTAAACTAAGTAGGAGATTCTGCTAATATATGGTTTTATCCAATATTACAATTTGCCTGAAGAAACTGACAGAGTGGATGACTAATCCTAGGCCTCAGTCTGCAAACTAATGAAGAACTACGGTAGAGTGTTATTATTATCTATAGCGAAAACTAAATCTATAGGAAATCATTTTTCATATTTCATATTTCAAGCTGAAATAACATTTAAAAATGAAAAATGACAACTAAATGAAAGTTATAAATATTGCTTCCAAATCTAGCTGGAATACAATAAAAAAAAACATGAAATACTTTCCGTAAGTGTTTCGTAATACTATTTAGCCAAAATAATGATTTGTATATCTCTTGATATCTTTTCTCCTTTCCAGGACATTAGTACATAATGCACACTGTGTATTCAATATCAGACATGTAAAACAGCGGTCTATCCCTAAAGAAAAATTTCTAAAACTCTAAAAATTGAAACTAAAATATATTTTTAAAAAAAAAAACAAAACAGGAATATATCCTTTAAATAAAGCTTTTAAAACCCTTTTGGGGTTTTTAATAAGGCCTGTACTGGTGCAACACCTTCATGAGATAAACAAACTATTTTGTCAGATTACATCTGTGGAGTGGCCTTGCAGTGAGAGCGCACCGTGAACATATTGCTTGTATTAAAATGGCAGCCGGTCCACAGCAAGCAGTCTGCGTACAGGATGAGAGCAGAGGCTGGCTGCAGAGCCTGTCTGAGAATCTCTCCACACTCACCATACGTGAATCCCGCTTTGGTCGTGTTCAGCGGCACGCTGCTGATTGGCTTCCCCCGGATGTCCGTCTTCTTGTGAGAGTTGAACGTGTAGCAGTTCCCAAACTTGTAGTTGACAAACCCTGAAAAGAAACTTATCGTAGAGGGTGGAATACGATAAGCAAGAAAGACCAATTTTAATCTGTAATTACAAAATGAAGGAATTATTATTCAGCAAACCTTAGATTTTGTATTTACGGACATTCATACATTCAACATTCTGGTATTCCTATGGTACAAAAGTAATTTGTGTTTAATTTTTAGTCCCACTTCTTACACTTTACTTATGCATCGTTAGTTATGTCTTTAACCTGTGTTTGCGCATATGTTTGTTTTATGTTTGCTCTGTTTGTCTTATGTCTTTACTATTTGCACTATCACTACATATGCACTGAGCTACCATGTTGCTCTTGAGAAGGTCCACTGATGTGCTGCTCACCTGGTGTTGCATGGTCGCCCATGGTAGGTACAAAATATCAGCATGTCCTCCAGCTGGTGTCCCATGTCCAGTTTTTCCTCTTCTGAAAGCCTGATGAACTCTGAGGCGAATTCGCTGAAGGAGAAACCACAGTGGTTGGCATCCCTGGCAGGTCTGGGGTAGCTGGTCCTGTTCCACTGCTCAGAGAGGCAGAAGTCCTATCAGACAGAGCATCAAAACAGAAAAATGTCACATCTTTTCAAGTGCCACGATAATTATGGTTAACATGAAGACATACGATAAGCTTTACTTTGCTTCCAGTCCTACGAAGTTTCGGATGTTCTGTTTGTATTGTAAGAATTCCTATAGTTTAATTAATATCTATTTTAATTAGCTGTTGTACAACTGCAGGACAGAGACATGGAGAGCAACTGACCGATAAAGTGCTGTTAAGAGCAAAGTTCTTTTCCAAAGCCGTCCGTCTCAAGCTGTTGAGGTTGCAGATGGTGACAGCGGGGAACATGAGCTTGGAATTGGAGATCAAAGTGATCTTCTCGTGCGATGGGTAGCTATAAAAGGTCATGACCATCTCCATGCACTGCCAGAAGGCACAACAAAACACAAAGATGACGAATCCAGCCCATAGCCAGCGCCGGAACCAGTGCCTAGCCCGGAAAATGTTCGGGATCCCATGTGCTGTGGTGTGCTGGATGTCAGACCTGATCTCCAGCAACAAAGCCTTTGCTCTCGGCTTGTTCTTATGTGGCATGGTTGTGAAGAAAAAGCAGGAAAGGTCAAAGCAGACAAGCTCTCATGAAATGGATCTCAGAAAGATCTCAAACTGCTCTGAAACCAGATCATCCACACAATGACCAAACTGCAAAGCTCAACAAAAGATATAAATATGTCACTTGGGACTGACCACGGGTGTTAGGGAGGCTGGGTAATCCATGTAATTCCACTTTGCATTAGAGGCAAGTCCATAATGAGGAGATTGTTTTGTTCCTGTTAGATCAGACCAACCTGCTTCACTTAATTAGTCACTGACATTTGGCGCAGTGTAAATTAAAACTGGTACAGAGACAGAGATCTGTCAAAAGGACCAAGTCATGGAAGATTCATGAACAAGTGCCTCGGAACAAAAGTCAAATAAAAAAGCAATACAGAAATTTTCATGATCAGTATCACCATTCGAAATGCCCTCCAGTCTGTTTGGGTATGGTTTTCCTCATCTGCAGTCAGGGGGCATGATGAACGTGCTAAGGGCTAAGGGCCCCGAGCTCCCATCTCCCATAACATGAGACATCAGTGGTCCAGTGTCACGCAGACGCAGCACAGTCCAGCTGCACTGAAAAAGATGGGTGGAAGCGTATCGAATGTATCAGAAATAACCACCCACTCGAAATGAATACTTACATCCTCCAGTCCATTTCTGCTGTTGGCCAGGTTGTAGTTTACATTTTTTCAAAAATAATTCACAATCTAAGGAAAAGAGCTGTAAAAAAACACATTGTGAGGCCTTTTGGCACAGCTTGATTATTGTCGTAATGCTTATGCAAACCTTGGACATTATTTTGTACCTATAATACGTGACACTGGGCTTTAGGTCCTCACGTTTGTGCCGACTCATCCCTTACTCCTCCAGTGAATTCACAAACCATTTCAGGGCTCTTAGTGCTGCTTATCTGTAGGCCCTGCAATGGTGATGCCTTCCAGATTCCATTAGGCTGTTGGCTCCCTCTGAGGCAGTGTTTCTCAACCCAGTACTCGGGGACCCCCAGATGGTCCACGTTCTTGTTGGACCATGTTGAGAACCACTACTCTGGAGAACCTCACCCATTGCCCCTTGATAGGTAGGGAATGTGCTACCCCAAACAAGAACCCATTGGCGATGATAGAAGCCTTCTATTGTACTGTTTCGAAAGATCTTTTCCATTTCCATCTGGAGGTAGGCATGGCTAAATACACTTTTGAAAAGAACTGTTCTACTAACAGTATGGTTAAACTTCCCTTACTTCTTGGTAGGAGATAGGGTTCAGACTTCAGCACAAGATTTTTTGAGAGTTCATCCCTGCCTAGTCTAACTTGTCATCAGTGGACTCCAGTCTCCGGTCTGTCCAGATGATCAAAACTCTTTTGTATTCCCTTAAAAATGATTGCATACATTATTCAGTTCATCAGCAAATTGAAGATGTACTCTCTTGTTAAGATTACACTTGTGGAATCTTAACCAATCAGCAATCAGTAATGGCTTTCGTGAAAAGTGATCCTCAGACCAAGATGTCAAAGCTTTTGTCAGCCAGTCTGTCTGTGGCTGTCAAACCAAGCAAAAGGCTATATGCTTTTACTCCTGTGGCACTTGGGTGCACAGAGACAGCTGCCTCAATCCAAACTAAGTGATGAGGCCTTGTGTGGTGACAATCATCTTCATTGTGCATCACTCCTAACAGATATAACATATGCACTGGATGTCCAAGTAAGTGAACTGTAGAAATGACATCCCTTAGTCTGCAAACTGAATTAAAAATGTTAATGTTAAATGACTTGGAATAAAACGTGTGGCCAGAGAGCTACTTCTCTACCCTTATGTAAACCTTGGGTTCTAATCATAACACCGAGGTTTCTTAAATGAGAATCCTTTATGCTAATGCAGTTTCTAAAGAATCTGTGAAGAAAATTCCCTGAAAAACAATAACCAAAGAAATACTGAAAATACTGAATACCACTTTGAAATCAAACACGAAAACATCTCAGCTAAGTATATCTTTATTTTACATTTGTTCCCATAATAACATAAATACATCTGCATTACACTCATTCAATCATATTCTACGTATCACATTAGGATTTTTAATAAGCAAACAAAACAAAGAAACAAACCTAAACGGGGCAGATTTTGCATTGCTCATTGCACCACGTCACAATATTCTCTTTTACAAAACCAATCTAGTTTGATGCTCAAGTACAGATATGTTTTGCTACACAGACATTTCAGTTCCACTTGTTAGCTAAAGGAGGTTTGATTTGAGACATTTTCCACCAAAAGTCTGCACATCATGAGAGTCACATGTCAGCCAATAATCAAGGGTTAAGTCTAAACAAGCATTATGCCAGTCGTTTTTAAGCAGTAAAATGGCAATGTTTGAGAAAGATGTCCAAAAGATGAAAGTTCACTCATTTATCATCTATGCATTTCTTGCATGTAGATCAAATTGTTTTATCTAGACACATTAAAGCAGCATTCTTACAGATTAGCTGCCTAAATGATTAGATTATTATGTGATGTGTTTCTGGGTGGTGATTTCACCAAAAGTATAAGTCTGTGTTTGGGGGTGATTGACAGGCTCCAGAATAAAATCCTGGGCTAGTGAGAGTATAATAAAACTCTGTCTTTCATCATAAAGGTTAAACAATCATGGTATCCTTTCTGGTTATGCCACATTTATTCTACAGTGCACTTAAGATCTGTGCACATTTTACAAGATCATTACCAAGCATAAATAACATATTTTGCCATTCCGCCAAAAACTAAAGGCAAGCATAACATTACCGGGAAACAGAAATAAACAGGAATCCCGTACTGAGGAGTTTAAGACCAGCTAAGAGAAGTGCAATTTAGTCATTTCAGTAAACGGATTCCCCTTCTGTCCAAGTCCTCCCTGAGAGGTAAACATGAAATTAAAAGACAGCCAGTTCCCATTCCCCCCCCCTCACAGCTCCCCCTAGGGTTTGGGGCAGCCCCCTGCCCCTTTGAAGTCTAACAATCGGTTTCATGCGATATAAGGCAACAGTGACGGCCGAGGCTGAATTCTAACAGCAGACAGGGGATAAGAGTGTTTTTCTGGTTTTCTCCTCGAAAAATATTGGACATTGTCCGACAAGAATCTTAAAGCAAGGAATTCCCACGGGTGCATGAAAATTATTGACATCAATTAGGAATTATGGTCAAATAACAGCATTTCCACAATTTTTCAAAAAACAGGAACGTGCCCAAAGCAAACCAATAAAGCCAGGGCATATTTTACAGTCAGTTAAGAAAAACTGACTGCATCTGATTAACTGACAAAGAAAATAAAACATGGTTAAAAAGAGTTAATTTTAAAGTGCTTAAGTGTTATTCAACTATATTAGTTAAATGTACATGGCATGAAGTGAACAGCGGCCTTGCTTTTGCAGTGCAGTGAGTACAAACACTGACAAGGGGACTACATTCGCTGCTGTATCATTCTATACACCTCATCCTTGGCTAATCTGTAACGCCTTATTTTCGGTAGTCAAATTTACACAAAGCTCAAGAAATTTCGAGCTCTGCAATGAAACTAAATGATAGAACTTAAAGAAACTGGTTAATGCTGCACCTACTCTCCATGCAGTGTTTACAAAATAGGCCCATTTATAATGTTCTTCAGAGGTACAAAAATAAATTCTTGACAATTGTTCTCAACAACCGCTATTGACAATTCAGACCGATAAGGCGATTTCCTCTCTTGTATTATATTTGTCAACTTTATGGTCATACAAGTTTGGCTCCTTGCAACAGGAAGAGGGTTATGTGCCTTAAACGGATTAAACAAAATAATTAAAATGGAAATCTAACAAACAAATTCAAAATGGTTGAGTGAGAGTAATAAAGCATTAATGCAAGTACAAGAGAAAGTGTATATATATTAGAAAAATTTTTAGTTAAATTAAGATGAACAAAACAAAAGCATACCAATCCTTTGTACTTTGTGTTTTGTATTAATATCCTTACAACCAGCGTGGTTGATCAACACTGCCACCCGCTGGGAGGCAATGGCACTGCATACATTGAAGTTGATGAAAGCTGGAAAAAGCGGCCACTTAGCAGCACAGACTCCCTCCTACGAAGTGCTACCACCCTAACCTTTTGCAGCCTTTACATTACATGCATTTATTATTAAATATATAATATCAGGGCCCTGCAGTGACTTGGAGATAATGTGGCTCATTTCCTGATGATTAAAATACAATTAAAGTCATAAACACAAAAAAACACTAGAAATAAATAAACTAGAAGCAGGTGTGATGATTCATCCTCTTCCCCCAGAGCAGTGTCAGTTATCTTCTCCCACCCCCTACAGTCTTTGAACCTACCCACCATCCTCTGGATTCCCACTGATGAGATGGCTGTGCAAATACTCGGGGGAGGGGGGGTGGGTAATTGATCCAGGCTTGTCCCATATGTCCCTTAAACTACTGAGGGAGCCCCACTGTGGATCTGCCAGCCTTGACTTGCTATGACGCCGCACCGAGGGACACCTTCAGGTTCTCGTACACGACGTAGCTGATGCTGACCGCTGGGATGACCTTCATGAAGTTCGGGGCGATGCCCCTGTAAAGCCCAGTCACTCCTTCTGTCTGCACAATATGTCTGAAAAGTCCAGTCATGGTCATCTGAGGTCCGCCCTCCAAGGAGGCTGGGGTGGGGAAAAGGCACAAGGGGTTGCATCAACTGGGGTATTCGGTCATTTTTTTTTTTTTAATTACCCTGAGGACTGTAGGGAATCTGGCCTACCTTGTGCCTGCATACGGGTCCGGACCAGTGCCAGCGGGTAGCTGGCCAGCTGGCCACATGTGCTGGAGGTGGTGCCGCAGGCCAGCAAGACAAACACACCAGGGTCGGCGCTGTCTGTGGCATACCGCTGCAGCCATGAGGTCTTCAGTGTCTGAGTGGGGAAGGGGTTCTTAAGGACAGACTCCAATCCAGCAAATGTCTATGACTGCAGTGTTCAGTAAATCAGTGAAGAGCCACTCTAATAGTGAGCGGCCAAGTTATCAAGAACTGTTATATGAATTCATGGTTAAATGGCTGAACACTGCAGTAACTTCTTCATGATGGAAAATAATGATGACTAAATGGAGTCGGGACCCAGCGTGGCTCGCCGCTCACCTCGTACACGGCCAGGTCAATACCCGCGTAGGGAATGATGCCCAACACGTTGGGAACGTAGCCCTTGTAAAACGCCGCAAGTCCCTCCTTCTGAAAGATATGCTTGGCGCAGTCTACGATGCCAGAGTACTGGCCGGTCCTCCGCAAGGCCAGGCGGGTCTTCAGGACCTGCCAATTAGACAAACGTTCATGGTCATTCCAGAGTGGTCAAGATGCAGGACAGACCGGACTGAACCCACCTACTTCTGGGCCATGTACTACTCACCTCCATTGGGTATATGCTGCTCTGAGCAATGGCTCCTGCCAGGGAACCGGCGACCAGTCGCTCCATGATCCCAAGGGACTCCTGCTTGATTCCGATAAGGCGTTTGATCTGAGTCGGGGGCAACAGCCAATCAGGGCTTGGGAGGCAGGGAGGGGGACTCGGGAGCTAAGTGAAAACTGGGGTGAGTGGTACCTGCTCATAGGCCATGAACTTGATGGCGGACTCAGGAGCGATCTTGATGACGTTGATGCCATTCCCCCTCCACAGTGAGCGCAGCCCACCCTCTCGGATCATCTGGGTGAAGCCTCCCGTCATGCTCATACTGTTACGCCTGGAGGCGTGGACCTGACACACAAAGGGCATGGAGGGAGGAACACAGGAGCAGGGAGGGCGGGGCAATGTCCAAAAAAATAGAGAGAATTGAAACCAAATCATAAATCTCGTTATCCTGCTTCATGGTGTAGCCCAAGCCTGCCTCCCTGAGAAAACTGCTCCTTACCTGCATAAGCACTTTGAGCCTGTCCAGCGGGGCAGTGCATGTACGGGACACGGCGCCTGCACCTCCTCCCGCCACCAGGTGTCGCCACCACATCCCAGTCTTCCGTTCTTCTGCCGTAAACTCGTCTGGCACCAGCAAGCTCTCACCAACATCAAATATCTGGAGTCAGACAGGGAAAAAAGTTCAGGAGAAAATAAATAAACACAATTAATCAAATTAAAACAACCCAAATGAAAAAAAGACCCCCTAACACAAATGTTTGATGAAATAAGCTGCTAACAGGACTTACTCTAGAAGTGTCTCCTTTGAATTCTGTGGTGTAAATGGCTCAGAATATTCACCGTGTTAGAATATTTGAACATTCTACAATGCAATATGCGTCTAACCCCATGTGGTACCATAGGCAAGCTTCATCGCCATTCTGAGGTTGAGCTACCTCTTCAGTTTAAATTTATTTCAAGTAAGGTGACTTCTAATTTTGAAGTTCCTCTTCTGCAGTGATGAGTGATCTCATTGTGTAACAGGCCTGTACTATGCGCAGTGTTACAGTATTTCTCAGTAATTACCATTTCTCTTGCATTGGGCAGTGCAGAAGGCCCACCAGTGCTCTCCTACATGATCTCTCTTTCACTGACCGATTGTTCTTCTTTAGCAAACTAAAGCTAATTCATGTCAAGGACACCAGCTTCAAAACTGCAAAATTATACACTAAATTTAGTTAGTAAAATTCACTGGCAAGTAACATCAGATTTCCTGAATAGCAAACTAAAGTCACACAGCATTGTACAACTCAAAAACAGCAAAATGACAATAAAAAAACAAAATGGAACAAAATCATGTACTGAGGTAAGCAAATATACAACAATGTTGCATTACTGCAATTTATAGAATATATTCTTGAATCATTCTGAAAGTTGCTGAACAGTTTTGCATATGTAGCTTATACAAATGTCCTCATACATGCATAGTTCTGGGTGTAAAATAACTGCAGTGGGAAACGACTATTTTTTATCAAAAGTTAAAAAGTTTACTTTTTACCAAACATGACTTAAGCACATGAAGGCAGAGCCAATCAATGCAATTTGTGTGAAAAGAGAAATTATGTTCTTCTGTGAACCAGTGATATGGTGTTGAGATTACACTTGTTTTACAAATGTTGTAATTCGAGAAATGTTCTAAAACAATCGAGAAAATCTAAATTGCACGTTACGCACATGCAGCTGTCACATTGCAAGAACAGTTATAGTATAAGATAGTCAACTATCAGTTTCTAAAACATCTTTAGTGTCACAGAACACAAAACTTAGCAACCCTGTTAATGATTGATCCTTTTGAAGATGCTCATATCTCATCCACCACTAATTCTGCGTGAGCTTAGCACTCCCCCTCCAAGCCAATCAGAACAGTGTCCATCCCTGCTGTTGGACCGACTCAAACTGAAGACGAGAAAACCAAACAAGAACTGGTCACCAAAAGACATTAATCTTCCACTGATATTTTAGAATTTTAGATTCCACAGAAACAATATTGAGCAAAAGCAAGTGATTTTATCGCACTGCTTTGTTTATCGGCACAACTCACTGCAACACCGGCAACTTATCTGATCATTTGTGTCTCATAATTCAGTTGTTAGAGTTAAACTAGAATGGAAGTGAACTACTGACTTGCCTTTCCCACTAAAGACAGACTCTCTTGGTAGATGAGTTCTATTCGGCGATTGTTTATTTTAGGTACATTTCCAAATTTTAAGAAATACAGTAAAATTCTGTGAAAAATATTTAAGTCACAGGGAAAACGTACTCATTAACTAGCCATTTCGGCATTCTGCGAATCGACACTGAATCATCAAAACCAGTATTGGAATTAATCATTAAAAAAAAAAAACACAACTGAAGGAAACTGATGTTTTAACAGCGGTGTCCATGGGAGAAGAATGCTGAAAAGAGAGCCTGGGCGATCTGCGGAGGCAGGCTAGGTTAAGGAACCCAGCTGAGAGTCAAGTCTAAACACTGACATCTGCGGTGCACGTGGCCATTCGGGGCCACAGGATTCAAC
>JABFEB020000113.1:8436240-8448846 GCA_019775895.2 Stomatorhinus ivindoensis
GTCATTTTGCATATTGTATTGCCATTTTGCATATTGCATTGCCAATTGAATTTTGCACCTTATAAGCTTCCATATAATAAAAGGACAAAGTGGTATTAAAGACTGAGGATAAATAGAAACTAGGAAGCAGAAGGAATCTGGAAGGCTTGGCCTACCCCCCCTGCAGATATTACCCATATAATCGAACATCATTATATAAATCTATGCCTCAGGCAGGAGACTGTAACAATCCATGCCATTCACCAGATTATGAAGCAGTTGTGATTTTTTTTCTTTTTTATATTTTGAATCATTAATGAGATTCAGTGGCCTTGGAGTAGGGATCAGCAGAAGATCAGTGTGAGAGTCTATGGGAGTGTATATATATATATATATATATATATATATCTCAACAAGATCAGGCAGTCACCAGGATATGAAAGAGATCCATTCTCCAAGTCAGTCCTTAAGTCAAATTTGTAGGCAAGTCCAAAAAATAATAATGTACATAATAAAATAAGGGGCAGCGCAGTGGTCCTGGGTTCGATCATGGGTCCGTTCTGTGTGGAGTTTGCACACTCTCCACATGTTCGCGTGGGTTTTTGCTGGGGGCTCCGGCTTCCTCCCATAGTCCAAAAGCGTGCAGGATAGGTTGATTGGTGCGTCTAAATTGGCCCTGTAGTTGTGCGAGTGTGTGCACCCTGCAGTGTGTTAGCGCCTGCCCAGGGTTGGCTCCAGTTTAACTAAACTAACTAAACAAATAATTTTGTAATATAATAGGCTTTAAGCCGATCCTTTCATAAGGATGCATTGTCTGTAACTTGGATATTCTTAACCCAGGAACTTGTGCAGCAATGTTAACAATAAAGTAATTTTCCCCAAAGACAGTGTCTGTCACCAAACACATTTCTAGTTTCTAGAGGAGAAATTTAATGGACTTTTGGGTAAGGAGTACCCAAAGTGTTTTCAGCATATAATTGACAGTAAACCTGGGGATACATCATGTAGAGGCCGTGAGGGCTGGATGGTGGGAAATCGAGCAGGAGCATTCGCATGGATAAAGGAAAATTACAGCAACCAAGAGCACAAAACAAGGTCATTGGGTAGACAGTGGTCCAATGGGCAGGTTTGGCTAGAGAGACTAAAACCGAGCATGACTGCTGCATGTCAAGGCAGTTTGCCTTCACACTTATCGAAAGGCCTCGTCAACAAGACGCGGGGAACAGTGGTCAAAAGCTGCTAATTGCACAGGAAAACAAGGAGAAAAGCCCACCAGCCGGGCCAGTTACATTCCAATATGTAGAACGAATGATCGGTAAGTTATCAGCCAGCTGATCAGGTCAAGTCCAACTCAATCCAGGACACAGCGAGTTTAAACAAGCCCTGCCAGGAAAACGAGTAATCAAATCATGAGTATGCAAATGAGCAGCACAAACGGAAATCCCCATGGTGTCCCCGTCTTTTGGACCGGGGATTAAATTGCTTTACTTAACAAAGCAGGCAAATTCCACCAGAATCCATCGTTTCTCCTGGCTGATGCAGAACATAGCCACCTTCGGCTGGATCCAACGGGTCTCATCGCACAGTCAGCTCTGTCTTCTGGTACATTCTGCCCAAATGTTTAAAACAGCAGCCTTTGGGAAAATAACTAGGGGAGGTAGGGCCCCCCCTGTGTAGGAAATGCATCACAGTGCAAACTATTTGCAGTTTAAAGGCAACTGAAGGGGACTAATTCTGGCCAAGACATCCTAATCCAATAATCCCTGCTAAGAGGTCACTTCTGCAGTTGTAGTAGCAGCTGAGAGGACGGCCATCATGGTCCTGAACCCTCTACATGCCCCCCTGCCACCAATGGGGCCTAGGCAAAAACTGCAAAAGGACAGTTAATGCCCCTTAAGCCTCCCCTGCTTGCCCCCCCCCGCTTACGTGATTAGGTCTCTATCTGGAGGGGGCAGGAAGCACACTCTACATGCTGCTGTACCTGCTGGACGTCCGGTGGTGGCACCACCGCGATGAGGACTGTGGTCCGCTTCCCTGCCTCCTGGCTCTCTGCGCTTCTTGCCGGAGGGTCTGACCGGGCCTCTGACCCCAGCCCCCCTTGCTCGTTCTCCTCTTCCTCTCCTGTCCCGTGGGTCTCGGTGACCAGCTCGCCCTCAGGATCACACGAGGCCCCCCCAGCTCCTGAGAGCCAGCGCAAGGCGGACCTGCAGATCTCTGGCAGCATCCCTTCCCACAATGCTCTGCTCCAAAGAGTCAGGTACGACGGAGGCACAAAACTTGGCTTGCCTGACTTTCCCCACAGCCGCACACAGCCACGGACATACACACTTACAGACTTAATCACGCTCACTTACATATTCACGTCACAGGTAAATGCACAGCTATAAGTACACATATACACACACTCACAGCAGAAACATTGTGGAGTGGTCAGGACAGGCTCAATGTTATATTTGGGAATGTCCTTAAACGCAAGCAGCTCACCCCAAATACCCTCCAAAACCACAGCCTTTCTCCTCACGCCGTCTCTCTCAGGGGCCTTGCATCTTCGCCGCATCCATATGTCGAAAACCAAAAAAAAAAATCTATAAAACTGCTTTACCTCCGTAGGGAATCTCTCTGGCTAGAGCAGACGGAAGACTGACGTAGGATCACACAGTGGCATCACGGTTGATAATAACCATGCTCTGGCAAAACGGGACGCTTGTCTAGGTTTGAGGAAAAGCCAGGCTGGGCCGAGACGTCCCTGCTAAGGGCAAGCGGCAGCTATCGGCAGTGGTCGCAGCGCGTGTCACGAGCAAGCACTCGATGCCGGTTCCACATTAGTGATGAGTAATGCAGAGAAAAAGTAGCCCCCTAGAAATCTGCATCCTCACTGCAGCTGCGCACAAGCCAACCAGAGTGCCCCACACTGTTGGGTCTAAGCTTAGTAGCCAATCGCAAAAGGGAATAAGAACTGGCCTGACTGATTTGCTGTTTAACATAGAGGGAGGGAAGTCGGACCTTCTCTCTCTCCATATCTTCTGTGGAAATTTTGCTGAGGTGGTTTCCCTAGCCCCCCCCCCTTCCTCTACTACTTTGCCTGAGTTGCCATAGTAACCTCATCACTGCATAGATGCTGCTGAGGAGCTGCTCCAGATCTGCACGGCACCGTGTGGCTTGAGGCCAGTTTGTTCAAGTCTCCCACCTCCCCCATTCATCTGGATACCATACTCATTTCTATACACATAAGCAGTAGGAGAATGAGTCCCTCCCCAAGAGGTACAGCATGGGCCCCATTACCTTTTTATTTCCTCCCTCTATTCACTCATTCATGCCATTCAGTAATGAGGCCTTTAGAAAAAGCTGATCCTGACCCGATTTTTAAGATATTACCCTAACAGTCACAAACAAATATTCATATGTTTTTGACAAAAGACCAAACTACATTGTTGGGGGAGGGGTGGTGCATTCTTGATCATGGTATACACACTATGTTGGCCCTGCAGTGTCAAAGGTTCAGCGGTGTGTCCCTCCCCCCCTCCAGCTAACAGCGTTAGTCTAGAGGTGCTGACATTTCAGAGAGTTCAGATGAAGGGGATACTGTTAAAACCTCACGCTCACTCAAGCTCCTTTTCCACTCCACTGGTGCCAGTGCTGGCACTGGGGTTGGTGCTCGGCTGGTGAAGTTGGGAACCAGCAAGAGCCGGCCTGCATTTCCACAGACTTGAGAGCCCAGTGGGAACCGGGTGACAACACTGCACCCATGTCACAAACCATGCCTACTACACAGTGCAACAATGGGGGAAGTTTCCGTTCTTCATACACCTTTTTCTTTCTTTGTGTGTTTTCTAATTTCTGCTGCATTTCCTGGGAAGACCAGATTGCTAAAAGAGCATTAATTTCTTCAGCAAACCATGCAATTACACTCTTGCTTTTTGACGTTCTCTTTATTCTGCATTGCCTCGGTTACTCTGCCCACCTCTCATGACGACACGGGTGCTTCATCCAGACAAGCAAAGGTTTGGTGCTGGTTCGGAGCCGATCTTGCAGCACCGGCGCCATTTTTTTTTTCTGTGGAAAAATGTGGCACTGGTTCCAAATTGGGGATCGGCCCTGGAACGGCACTGGCACCTTTGCAGTGGAAAAGAGGTATCAGATGTCTGTCCAGAGAACTGTGAACTGAGGGTCAGCCTGTGTTCACTAATCTTAAAACTTTTGGTCAGTTTTCCAGCCTGAGGGCAGGGCAAATCCATCTTCAGCCAAATCAACATTTCTGTTTGGATCTTCATGCAAACATAGAATCGTCCAGCTAAGTGCAGTGAAGGAGAGGGACACCACTCATTACACTCTCTGAAGAGTGTTAGGGAGTCTTTCTCCAGTCAAAACGGAGAGTGCATCTCATTATACATGTATAGCTGTTTGTTTATGCTGACAATTGTCATTCTTGTGCAAAATGTGTGCAAAACAACTAATGAATAACGCAGAAGGCCCTTTGGGAATCTCTGGCTGGCCAAGATGTGTCATCCAATGTGATGGTTAACAGCTCGTTGCCACATGGCTGGTTCGGTCACACTGGGCTGGCCGGCTACCCTCCACCTGGCCCCATAGCCACGCCGCCGCTGCCTCGTGGCGAACCTGCTTAGCATACACAAATTCTCCAGGTGGCTATGATCCCTCTGGGGATGCAGTCAGCACAGTGGAAAGAATGAGGCACGCAGGCATTGCAGGCATAACCGACCCCATAAATCCTGAATGACCTCTTTATTTGCTGTATTGCTGACCGGCTGCCAGTCGATTAACTCAATTCTGCAGTTGGCCAGTTGCTTTCAGAGAACTGAGGTCGTTTGGTCTTCCTGACTGTCTCCATGACGACAGCGCATAGTTCAGGTACACATTTTTCAACCAACATTTGTTTGAGTGTTTAAACTACATACAAGTCTCCAGGTTAAGGACTGGATATTGACTTTTGGCTACGGCTGCTCTAGAAAGCTCCGAGTGCGCTTGTACCAGTGATGGTTGAAGGGAAAGGAGGAGTGGAACAAATTAAAATCACAAACAAATCCAATGACTAGATGAGGCATGGTGTGGTAGGGTGAAGCTGCAGAGCCTGAACACAGTAGAGTCCACCTTCTCAAGGCTCCACTGCTGCCCAGAACCGTTGGCATAAACATCACCCCAAAAGGCAGAAGACGCTGAAATTGCATTTCCCATTTGGCATATGCGGTCCACAAGGGGACACCTGCAGCAAAGGCGAAGATCACCAATGATCTTTGACACCATGAAATGCACCATCCTTATTTAATTTCTCCAAAACAGTGACCGCAGTGACTAAAATCCTAAAATCCTGGAGTAAGACCCAAAATCCGATAAGGTCACTGTCCACCAAAATCGGTGACAGTGAGTGTACAAGCATCTCAGACTTCTCAGCTTAGGTGATGGTGGGGGGGATGCCAGGCAACTCTACCTGCGAAGGAGCCAATTCCCAACCCGCCACCTGTGCTGGGTATTGCTGTGGCGACAGACCAGAGCCAACAGTGGCTCAGCTGGGAGGGTGTTTCCTGCAGAGAGGATATGCAAAGAGTTTTCCGTTCCTGGATTTAGGTTTTGTAATATGACGTCCTGAAGCCTGATCAGGGCATTAAGCTATTCAGTATTCGATAAGCTGGCATGGCTAGGTCAGTGTCGGGGGGGGTCACATCTTGGTAGGGAGGTTGTATTTCTGACCGCAGCAGAAGATCTGTTGATTTTACCAATCACTGGCAACAGTGTCTGCAGCTACAAGTAAACATGTACGTGCGCGCGCACACACACACACACACTATACAAGCAGTGAATGGTACGAAACATGACCAGTTGCATTATTGAGGTGGACAAGGGAAAGGGGTTTTTGGAAGTCAATACTTTCAGCTAACTGGGGGCTGGCAACGATGTTTAGCAGCATCAATTGTTTATGCAGATTAAAAACAAAGCTCATTCAAAGAGGCAGGATTCAGAGCTCTGGGCGTACGCTGTTCTCTCTCAAATGTACCTGAACATTTCTGCTTTGTGAAAAATAAGCCAGCAAAATTTTTAAAATTTGGTTTTAATCGCAGCTCCTGAAAGCTCAGTGACTGAACAGCCATGTGAATGTCACAGTCCACGGCACACTATAACCACACTGGAGCACCGCTTGACTCCGCCCAGGACCCCCGTTTCCACCAATCAGGGATGCCCACACCCTTCAGCTGGTGGAGAAGAAACTACCCGTCACTCCCACGCAGCAGAAAGAAAATTCGAAAATTAAGATTCTCAAATTAGAAGCAATGTCTCGTTTTATGTACTGTATTAAAAATTAGCGAAAATTGTATGTCTGAGACTTCCCTGAACAAAATAACAGGTGGCTCACTTTTGTGGGGTCTGAACCCCAAATGACCCCACACTCTGAGCGGACTGCAGTCATACACAAGAAAAAAGAACCAAAAATCCCAAAATGCACGCAATAACTTTGCAGTCGGGGATTTTCGGGAGACATTATTAACGTTTTTCTCGAACTTGAACAACACAGAATCGGGGTTTAATGGTCTAATACCATCAGCATGTTCGAACTATAGAGGAATGCGGTAAATAGGGAATATTTCCCATCCAGGGTATGTCGCCTACATGCCTTACAGGGGACGACCAGACCAACCTGATTGACCACGTGTTTTATAAAACATATACCACTCAAATTATTCAATGCTTCGTAGAAAATTTCTTTTCTTTCCCAGACAGAACCCCCTCCTTTCATAGCTTAATCGGTGTTTTATCGCTCGCTTGTTTCTAGGTAATTATCATTCCAGTCATACTTTCTCCACCGAGCACGATAAATATATTTATATGTAGAATGCTTACCATAAGCTCATTCTCAGTGCGATGAACACCCAGCTTTTTGAGGCCGATGGTCAGGTCCTGCACACAGATGCCCCCGTCCTTATTGACGTCCAGCACTTGGAACAAGACCTTGAGCCGGTGTTCCTGGTCGGGGCCACCACAGACCGCGCCGCCGCAAGGGTGCAAGCTCCCGTGAGTGGCGCTTGGGGGATCGTTTAGTGGGCAGTCCCAGGGCTTGTGTGCTGGAATCCCAGCCGTTCCAAATCCGGTACCAGCACCTACACCGGAATCTGGGGAGCAATGGGCATCGTCCGCCGAGCTACACTGACAGAATACACCGCTCAACAGAGGGGAGACGAACGATCTCTGCTGCTGCATGCCGCTGGTCGTACAGCGCGGCAAAGCTCCGACGCTCCCGGTAAGTAAAACCTTCTATACAAAATATTAAAACTTCCTTTAAATTCAAAGAAAAAATATATAAATTCAAGCCAAATACATGTCTCGTGGATTATAGCTACATATCATTAAAAAAAAAGACATCCATTAATAAGGAAGGCATTCGCGTCACGAACTACCCCCCACACACGCCCGACGTACTCCAGGTGGCGACTTTTTTGTTTTAATCCACAGGAATTGCCCAGCTGTTTTCCGTCTTGCCCTCACTCCACTCACGGTGAGTGATGAACTGGATGCTCAGTCGGACGGCGCGGCTCCACATCTGCCATGCCGGTGAGGAAATCCCTCCCCCTCCTCTTCTTTGTCTTTCCAACTTGATTATCCCAGGGATATTGCCGGAGATTATCACCGATTGTGCCGCCTCCACACGGTCTACCGACTGTCAGTTTGACAGAAGATGTAAGAAACGAGAAAGCCGGTAACCGAAAGCAGTCTCCAAGAAGGAAATGATTCGCTTCTTTGAATGGGACGGCTGAGGGGCGGGGAGGCGGTTTTCAAATGATGGGCACGTCTATCGACCAATCATACTCGACCATATAATTGCGCTCAAAAGCAACCAGAAGTCACTGCCAGTATAGAAATAGGGTTATTTGCAAATTATACTCATAAATGCAACTGCTGGATAACCTTTTTTACACGTATTGGTTGTAAGACGCCTGCATTACAACTGATTGCTCTCCGTGCTTGAAAATAATACTACAATTTATTCCGTCAGGTCCCCACACCTTAACCAATGAAACGAGGATATCGAACAAGGAGGCGGACCTGAGTCGTGGCGGGTGTAAATGCCTTTCGGCAGACGGACGGAAGCCGATTCTAGAAGCTGTTGCGTTACTTATCTACACTGAAGATCGTACGACGTTTGCGTACGACACGCAAAACGTGTGAAACGTGCAATTCAAAATAAAAATCTTAAATCTCGTACAAATAATACAACTGTTTTAAATGTCTATTTTTCAGAAAAGGGGTAAGAGTATTGCGCAGGAAAATTTGGAAAATATGCATGCACACACACACACACACACGTAAATGCTGGAGTTAAATGCACAACTAAAACGTGTACTTTCACATACAAAATACGAAGCAGAGAAACCGTCGCAAAATAACCCAGACACGCAATAGACTGCACTTTAAACAGTACATTTATAACGTGCGTTATAAATCAGCGGATCTATAACTTCTTGGTAGAGGCTGCCATCGTCTGTCTCTCAAGCAGAATCGCTCATATCAACCTATAACACCAAGCTACCGTTAATACCTGCTTTCGAAAAATTGCAGTTGCAAAAAGTTTTTCATTCCTTCACTAATACATACATTTACACATATAACAATTGGAAGCAGTAAAATGAAAATCCGAAACAATATACCTTTTATAACCGCACACATCCACATGTTTGACTAGGGCAAATGCAATGGGAGTTTAGGAGTACATTACGACACAGCAAAGACAGCCCGACTGGGGAGTTGCCCGCATTTCCAGAGGTGGAAATTTTAGGTCCATAAAGTATAATTCCATACCCTGATTTTGTTTCAACCAACCAGCTGAGTACTCTGACACTGACTCTTCATGCTCAATTGGTTGGTTGAAACAAAATCCTGGTTTGGATTTTTACATTCTGGACCTGAAATTTCCACCTCTGATTTTTACCTCTTGCAGATCCTGGTGTCAGGTTTGGCACCCACCTAACTGTGTCCTACGTGTCCTGTTTTTGGCCAGCATGTGTCGCTGGTCATTTTGTTTCCCCCCACTCCCACTTGTAGCCCTCAGCCCTTGTGTCTCTCCCTGTTTTCAGGCCGTAGCTCGTCGGGTTGAGCCTGTGCCTTGGAGGCTGTACCCTCCAGTTCTGGGTTATCCTTTTGTTTATTGGGTTTTTGCTTCCTAGTGATTAATACATAGCGTGTTTCCAAATTCTAGTATTTCCCCACTTCTGCAAAGTTTTATTCTGTGTATTCTTATGGTCCTAGTCTTTCCTGGTGTTGTTACCCTAGTGTTTGCTATGTCTCTTGGTTAGTTCTGTGTTCATTTAGTGTTACCCAGTGTGCAAAATACCCATCAATATTCGGAGGGGTCCCCATCTCCCTATTGTTGCGCAATACCGATCTTGAGACCCTCTTAAAATTTTGCTTTTGAGACTTTCAAGGGGTCTCATGGGTTAATCGGGGGTGTTGGGCCCCCCCGTATTTCACACACTGGTGTTACCGCTTCCACCTGTTTCTTCTTGTTCCTGTGCCTCCTTGATTGGTTAATTGATTATGAGCTACACCTGTCCCTTGTTATATCTAGTTTTCTGTGTGTATTTTAGTGCTTGTCCTCACTCCATTTGTTAGCCAGTCATTGTGATGTACTTTATGGATGTACCACTGCCTTGTCCTATTCCCAGTCTTGGCATGTTCCCTTGTTGCATTACCATATATTACTTTTAGTTCATTATTGTTTTTTCTGATTCCTTGTGGTCCTTTATTTTGTGCCTTCCCCTAGTGTTAATTTCCTTAAAAAACTTTTTTTTGTGTCTTGGATCCATCAGAGGATTGTTACCTTTTTCCTGCCTGTGGCATGCTGCACTGTTATACCTGGGTCAGTGGACATTAGCTGACCGTGCACTCTGACTCAAAATCTTGCTCACATCAAAATGTAGGTCTATTCCAGGGGTATCAAAATCCAGTCCTGAAGGAATGGAGCCCTGTGTAGCAATTAGTTATTTCCTTGTTCCACCACAAATGATTCGGCACAAGAGCTGTGTGGTAATTAGCACAACGAGTTGAATAAGGGGGTAATCCATGAAAGTAGTTAAAGAAAGCCAGACTAGTGCATCTCTAAACTTAGCCTCAAGTCATCCCACTAATGCAGTTAAGCTTTAACTAATTAAGGCTCATACAAGACAGACTTGCTTAGTCTCACTTAGTGCACACACCCAAGATATTTAAGAAGCCCAAATGAATGGATGAATGATAGGTAGATCAAATGAGTCAGAAAGTGTGTAAAACGAGAGCGGTGTTTTATTTTTCGTCGCAGAACAAACACTGCTGATGGAGCTGTATGAACAATACAAAGATGTAATCCCTAAAAATGACAATACTGTAGCCGTAAAGGCCAGGGTGTTGCCTTGGCAAAGAATTGCAGACAGACTAAATGCACAAGTTACGTACATGTAACTATAGTGCCCAGTACAGTGGCGTGTTGGTACAATGGTTTATGCTGTCGCCTCATACTATGAAAGTTCCTGGTTTGATCCCCATAGCCGCCCAGGAACCTTCTAGGTTACATTCAAGTGTCATTCTTACTGTATAATGCTATTCTGTATTATTTAATCTCTGTAAAATACTTTCAATTGCATCCATGTGAAATGTTCTGTACCAACAACCATATCTTGTCTTTGCCATTTCAATAATAAACTTTCAAAGTAGACAATGACTAAACAAAATATAAAAATATCTTCCTGTTCATATTATTTTGATGATTTTTTTTCCAATTTGTCATTGCATTTCATTTTTGTCCTTTGTAATATGGGTACGCTTTTATTTTACATTTATGTAAGAGTTTTATTACCTTGCAAATAGTCTGTAATTTTTGCAAACTGCCCCAATGGTTTTGATTTGGCTAATATTGGATTTATAATGGAATAATATAGATTTACTATAAGATTTCTTGCGTGAACGTGAGAGTCTGAAAGTGTCATGCCAGACGTGTGAGAGTTAGTAAACCTGTGAACTGCAAATCTGAAATCATCTTTGTAAATATATAACTTGACCTTTAGGCAAAGATTGTGCAAGTGTGGTTCAGCTGTGTCAGTTGCAATAAGAGATTCACAGATTCAGTTCGCTCCGGCAATGTAACTTTCCCCACGTAACTAGTAGGGATGGGAACAAGTCACTCCTTGTCCGAGTCCGAGTTAAGTCTCAAGTCATGTACCCCAAGTCGAGTTGTATATCATGTACTTGAGTCCGTACCTACATCAGTTAATTTTTTTACCTTTAGTGATTAAAACTGACTCAGCAAAAACCTGCCACAGTATGTTGTAGGTTAAGTCCTTCATAAGCAGAATTACACTGAAAAGACTCCACTCTGTCATGGTTGTCCTCACACAGTTTGTACATCCATGTATATGCAGTGAATGATGAATATTTCCAAGAAACTATCTCAGGATACCTAGCTTTAAGCCAAATGATACAATAATTTATTACCTTTATTTTACTAAGAAGTCTAATTGAGATTAAAATCTCTTTTACAAGAGAGATCTGGTCAAGGTAGCAGCCGTACTAACTTATGACATGTTAAGATATAACATATACAATGTGATATACTTAAACACACTGACCTCAAGAAAAACAACCACATCCACCATATTCACCATATACTTTATAATACCCTTTAATTGATCAATGGAAATAAATATGGCTAATTTAACATTTTTCTGCAGATTATTCCGTGTCCATGGTGCATAGTAAGAAAATGCAGTTTCCCCCAGATTGGTCGAAACCTGGGGTACTATATAAAGTAACCACTTGGAGCAGTGTAGCTGATAACTACCTGAGTTATCTGAGACAGAGTAGGTTACAGAGGTAAACTAGCAATTTACCCAGTACAGCTCTACAGATACAAATATACCAATGCTGTTTTCTGTGAGTGGTCAGTGATGTCCAGCCAACCCAATCATAAAGAATGCAATGATGAGTAAGAGACTTTGCATTAGTAATAAAACACATTGATGTATGATACACTGAATGAAGACTGCGTAAAAAGGAGGAACATGCATGCATGGACAATATGTCACCATATTCGATCACAGGCAAAAAGGGAGCTTCCACAAGTTGTTTTTCTTAGCACTGAAAGTGAAGCAACATTTATTTCTAAAATAAAAACCAATATTCACTTTCAGCTTCCTGAATAATTTAGCTATATGTACATTAAACAAAAGCTTGTCTTCAATTCATATACCCAATTAATGAAGCTTGCATAAAATTTCAATGTAGCACATTTGTAACCTTAATTTGTGTTATTACTTACACCTGTGCTTGTTATACTATTTCACGTCAATGGCTGCCATTAAAAAGGCTCATTTGTGATATGAAACTACGTGACGCTACATTTAAGTCAAGATATCTCAGCAATACCTTAAAAACCAAAGACAAAATTCTCTGGAGATGTTCATGACATTATGATATAGCTTTAGTAAAAAATTTGAACTTTGAAATATAATTTTTTTGTTATTGATTTTAAAAACATTTAAATCAGTTATTACATAGTAATTATTCAAATAGGGATGGCATATTATTTCTTCAACTTATAGAGCTGGACAATACCTTTAAAACAATATAGGGACCACTTCTATCACTTCTACC
>JABFEB020000113.1:8448946-8464584 GCA_019775895.2 Stomatorhinus ivindoensis
AAAAAAATGTTTGCTTATATCTCCCTCAATATTGATCCAAGACTCACCCAATTTCAGCTTCATGAGTTACTCATGTGATCAAATCAGCATGCCATTAAAATCCTTGACGATGAAGTCCGAAAGTGTGATGATTTGACATTGAATGACTGATTTGTGGCCCTCTGCATAAACACAGAGGGAGGACTATAAAGTCTTCTCGAGTGATAGGGTCCATTTCAGGTTATTTGCCCTCAAGTCCAAGTCTTTCCATCAGTTTTACTGAGTCGAGTTACAAGTCAAAAAATTTATGACAGTATGACTTGAGTCTGAGTCCAGTTGTGAGTCAGTGACTCTAGTCCCTACCTCTGGTAACTAGTGATTGATAAATATAGTGCTGAAGTTGTAAATACATAAACAGTAACTCATAATTGCACCATGAACATTGTAAAGTAGCAAATTAGGACTCGCAGTTGTAAAATGAGGATAGTACTCGTGGTATCGGCAAGACATCGAAGTACGATTATTTTAGACGTAAATTTATCTGCATAAAAATCGGCTTTGTGTGTCCCAGACTTAAAATGCAGCTAATTCCGGTTTTCTACCAGCAGGTGGCGGTGCATAACAAGAACTGACGCATTTGTCCCTGACCTGCCGCAAAGCCGACTGCTAATTCACAGGTGGTTCCTCAACGTGAGCTTCTGAATGTAAAGCAGGAGTATTAAACAAAATTTTAAAGAGGTCCAGTTGGAGAAAATTTCTTGCCTTGTAAATAGTCTGCTTTTGTAATTAACTGTGTAAATACACCTTTGTCGTAGGTAATTTTAGGTTTTATAATAGAATAATATAGGTTTGCCGTAAGATTTCCAGCATGAGTCTGAAAGTGTGTCATGTCAGATGCTTGAGATTTGGCAGCCATGAAAACGTACATTTTTTTGTTTTACCTGAGTTTATTTATAATAACAGATAACATTATTTTATACATGTTCGTTTATGTTTCTGCTTTTTAACATGAAATCAACAATAAATTACGTCTATTTATCCAGCATGTTATATAACATATAGGCCTATTGTATTTAAAAACTTTTCAGCCGTATGATTTCAGGACAGACCAGTTACTCTGTTAGGAACATTACGGCTTTTAGCTTCGCTGCCGCTATTAACACTAACGGCACTTTAACGCAGACAACGGGCTGCACTACACGAACTACGTCTATCTTGGCGGTTAAAGGTGTTTGACGTTCATTGGCGTGGGAAACGGCGGTTCTACTGCTAAACCACAACCGAAAGACTACTCTAAGACTAAGCTGCCCTGATTAAAATAGAAGCGTCAGGTTTTAAACAATAACTTAATGTTTTGGCTATCGGTCTGAGTCCGTATAGGACAGTTTCTGGGTACGCGACCTGGACCGCGGTCCGCCTGTTAGTGACCTCTGATGTAAAGGAAAGGTTTTTCCATACAAATTAAGATTTACCAGTTATATGTAATATTAAGTGATTTACTCATAACGATGTACATTTAGTAAAAACGTTGATATCTAGGCAACCAATAACTTATTTAAGTCCACGTCGTCCTTACGTATATGGCGCACATGTCACCAAAATGCACATGAGCTCATGAGCTGGAGGCGGCGCTCGGCTCATGTCGTCTTGGTTTTCGGAGGAGGTTCCCCCACTTCAAAGTACGAGGAGGGCAAGTCAGACGCATTTCTGCGACCGTGACAGCAACGAATAAACTCCGTAGGGGCGGCGAATGGCTTTGTGTTTTTAACTTTAGTCGTACTTCTTTCTTTTGGCTTGCTGGTGCATTTGCCGGCAGCTCCGGCACTGTAGACGGTGGGAAACGATCTTCGCCACGCTCGCTGGATTGCGGTCCGCTGGCGACCGCCGACTTGTACCGGAGCCGCTCACCTGCCCGATAAGACAGTAGAGTCTGGAGGTAAAGAAACGACAAAAGGAGGAGAAGAATGTGTCCGACGTGAAGTCGGAGCCCCGCTGTTTTTTTTTTTTGGGAACCCACAGTAAGTCGTTTTCAATTTCATTTTAGTGAAAGCTGTACCTCCGGACTACCCTGTATATTAGCTATACCCTGAATATCTGCGTCTATCCGCCTCCAAAGATATCCGCCAGACATAAGTGCACTGATTGCCATGCGTGTTTAAGCTTGCCCCGAATCTTTATTAATACTGTGATTACATCTTCATTTCGTTCTACCCAAAAGATGGGTTTTCATGCGCTGAGAGACATTACCAAGCTCCCGATTAAAATCACCTGGGTCTCCATGCTTATTACAGATCACTTGCAAACTTGAGCACAAGCCGCACAATCGTAATATTTTTTTTACTGATTAAGACAATCTGCTTTCCCCTCCTGTGGATACAGTTGGAGCTGTGTATTTCCAAGCCAGCGGACCTAAAGGGGCATTTTCGACGCTCACATCTATGGCGTTTTTAATGAAGAAGAAGAGGTTTAAATTTCAGACCAGCTTCACCCTGGAGGAGCTCTCCGCCGTGCCCTTCGTTAACGGCATGCTTTTCTGCAAGATCAGGCTCCTGGACGGCGGCGAGTTTACTTGTACATCATCAAGGTAATTTCTTAGTAATGGGTGCATCGCCGCTTTTTGCCGTAAAACTTTTTTTTTTTTTCTGTCTCATTGTCTGTGATTTTTTCCCCACGATTTGAGAGGCGTAAACCTTTAGACAAACGCTTCCATACCGACTACTTAATCCCCAGACTTGCTGATTCAATCTTCCTTAATACTTTGAAATCTGATCAAAGTCAACATTGTTTAGTATGCAGACAAGGAAAAAATTATTCCTTTGGGTCTTGATGGGCATGTCTGACAGCCATGTCAAGGTGTGTTTCTTTCAAAAAAGTCGGTCTTTTGTAGGTAGGCTTATGTGGAAAAAAATAAACACTGATATGTGAGTGCTGTTACTATATATATATATATATATATATATATATATATATATATATATCCGACATATCTCCGACAATGATGTCCATACATAAATAATTAACGTCTAAACGGACTTTATTTCAAAAAAGGAAAAAAAAAAGTATCCAGCTGAGGTTATGTAGGCTAAATTTGTTTGAACCAACTTCATGTTTTCCTGTATTGGCCAGTAACGCATTCCCTCTTTTAAATTTCGTTGAATCATACACGTGTAGCATGACTGCACTGTGGCGTTGCTGACTCCTGGATTGTGTCTCGCAGTGTTTTCTGGTGCGTTGCGTCTGTATTTCACACTGTACTCGTGCACCGTGTCTGCTTCCAGGCCTCCCCTTTTGTAAATGGGGCCCTCATCCAGATCTGGCGTAGTTTGCCTGTACTGTGATCACTGGCTGTTTATGCCAGTGTCATTACATTTAAAAAAAAAAAAACGACTGCAAACACTTGCTGGGATATGTGGTGTATTATTTATATTGCGTTCTTGAACAACAAACTTTTTGTCCAGCTTGCAAATAGTGGTCAGAGGTTGTCCCGCCCTAGCATGCAGTGTTCCTGTGTACACTGTGGGGAGGCTGTGTGCTTGGCTCTCCAGCCCCTGGGGTTTGACCCTCTCCTGTGCTGATAAGCTAAAGGTGTTACATTACTATTTGTTCAGGACACATTTTTACTTGGCCAAACCTGTTTAACCATTGGACTCCCTCCCACTGAGGTACCATATGACATTTGGACCTGTCCACAGCAGGCTGGAAGAGCTGATTATGGCACAGCTTTGGCACTGCCAAATACCCACAATGCAATTCAAATATAAGGCCACACCTCTATATGCTTGTATGCTTCTGTATGCTTATATCCTTAATTCTAATGTTTTTGCTGTCAAAGGTTGCCAAGATACTATCACAGAGCATGTTGAAATGTAGTACCTGAAACTGTTCTGTTTTAGTGATTTGTGCCTATTGGTGCTCTGATGTGGAAATTTTGATTTTGATAAGGACATATTTTGTCTAATGATAACGTCTGAGGCTCTTGTACGGGACGGGACACATTGCATTTTTTTTTTATTCTTCATTCATAATAATAATAATAATAATGACCAATCCTTTATTTATCCCTGTGGGGAAATTCCTTTTATGCCTCCCTCAACTTGCTCTTTGTAGAGCAAGCTGTCCGCAAGGGGCAGCCACCTGTTGGGACGCCCAGGGAGCTGGGGGTTAAGGGCCTTGTTCAAGGACCCACAGACAGGCTGAGGTGGAAAACTAAAGATTGACCTGTGGGGCAGATTAAATATGCTGGGATTTTGAGAAATCCCTTGCCCTTCACTATGGGAAAAAAGGCTGATTGTATGCAAATTTAACTACTGATAGTTTAAATATCAGCCAAGATGTACACATTGGGCTGAGGCTGATGTTTAATGAATATTGGTTGATAGCGATATGTCAACTGACATTGTGCAACCCATATTATATATAATATAATGCCTCTGTACTGGGAAGAGTGAGTTAATAATGTGGCTGCTTGTCTTCCTCTGAAGTCTGTGCAGCTGTCATGGTTGGGGTGATTAGGGTGGTAGTCTGAGGCTTTGGCTGGTCATATGTCAGCTCGTGTGCCCTGTCTCTGTCATAACCGTCACGTGCCGGTGGTGACTCTCTGTGCCAGTGTCTCTCAGCTCCTGTTCACAATGGCACGACTCCGGAGGTATTCTCCCCCACACATGTAGGGGGCGCTTCAGCTAGCAAGAGACATGGAATGGTAGGGAGGGGGCTGAAGAAAAATGCTGAAGCAGAGGCAAGCGACTGCTGCGGATAGGGGAGGATTGTTTATCTCTCTCTCTCTCTCTCTCTCTCTCTCTCTCCCCTTCTGACCTGGCAGTAGGATTCAGAGAGCACACTGACACATTGATAGAACCAGGCCCTTCGTGACCCATCTCCCTCCGGTCATCACAAACACAGAGGGTCTGTTAAGCTGCCTCTGCTCTTTGCTGCTCTCGCCTCAGTAATAGGGGTCTCAGTCCCGCTGCCTGGCCTGTTTCCGCTGCTGCTGGTCCTGGGCTGCCGTCTGCTGTACAGCAGACCTGTACTCCCACCGGGTTGGTTGGGGGGTGCGGATGTGCGCTGGCTCTGAATTGTCAGGAAGTTTAGGAGGGGCGACTAACTGTGTGAAGTTATGACACTAAAGCTGCATGGTTATTGAGCCCTAATAAAATCAGTAGTGAAATAAGGAGGGAGGGACAGTCAGAGAAGAAGTTTATAAAGTTCATACACTATATGGACAAAGTCTTGGGACACTTGGCCATTACACCCACAGGAACGTTTGACACCCCATTCTAAATTCATAGGCATCAATATGGAGTTTGCAGCTATAAAAGCCTTGCATATCAAGACATTCTAGGCAATTCTAGGCTTCCAGTTTTGTGTAAACAGTTGAGGAAGCCCCTTTTCTGGGCTTATGGATCATGCATAAAGCAAGTTTTTGGTGTCGAAGAACTCGACTGGCCCACAGAGAACCCTGACTCCGTCAAACACCTTTGGGATGCAGTATACTGGAGATTGTGAACCAGGCCTGCGATCAGTTCCTGTCCTCACAAATGTGATTCTGTATGAACGGGAAAAAATTCCCACAGACACAATCCATGAACTTGTGTAAAGCTTCACTAGAAGAGTGGAGGACCAACTCCACGTCGATCCCTATGAATTTGAATGGAATGGAATGTCATAAAAGTTCCTGTAGGTGTAATAGCCAAGTGTCACTATACTTTTGTCCATAAAGTATACTTGATTCTCCATTACCATCTGCCTTCTATGGGGTGTACAACCTAGTCGAGGCCAAAATTTGACAAATGGAGAACATAGCGTCAGCAGTGGTATTGAAAACAAAGTAGAATGAAGGTAGTGGTGTGCAGTATAAAAAGGAGAAGCAGAATGGAATGAATTTGTCTTATGCTCAGCTTGGAACATTCTGGCTCTCCTTCGAGAGCTGGCGTGCGGCAAAAGGGGTGTAGGTGGGGGGGCGGGGGTCTCTGCTCGAGTGCAGGTAGACGATGGGAATGAGTCGACACTGACCACAGGGAGGTGTAATAAGCAGACTGCAGGACTGGCTGCTAAGGGTTCAAAGGGCAATCTCTCTCTCCTTGTCCTTTGGCTCTTTGTGAAACGCACCTCCCTTCTGGGGGGAGATTGTGATGATTCAGCAGACAAATTCACATTTTCCAGCTGGGAGCAGAAAACAAAAACAGGGGAAGTGCTTCCAACACCCCCTCCCCCCCCGTCCTTTGGGCCCTGGGTGGCTTCCAAGACCACTTCAGACTTTGCTCGCTTACTGTGCATTTTCAGCGTCCACGCTGGCCATTCACAGACAGAGTGCTACCTGAAAGGCACGTGTGGTCCGGGTTCACGAGTGTGAAATTACACACATGAGAGTGACCGTGTCATGCACAGACGATGGCGCTGCCTGGATAAATAAGCAAGCCCCTCTCAGTTCTTATTTGACACGTTCCCTGCTGTTCCTCTTTTCCCCCGAGAGCTCATGTCTGTCTGCGGCCTGAGTGCATCTATCCCTTGTCCTTCCAGATTACGAGCACAGTCCTTCTTCATGGTATGGGAATCGCAGCTCTGTGAAATGCAGTCGCCTTTCTCCTTCTCTCTCATTGCGGGTATTATTAAATGAGGTTAAGCTCTTTGCACCCAGCTGTCCCACGTCGCCGCTTTGCACGCGTGAACCCGTGCTCGTGTGCGGTCTTGCACACGCACATCCTTTCGCGTGCTCCCTCCGTAAATGTGGCAGGCGTCGAGGGGAAGAGTCTGCATTCCCAGCATTCTTTTGGAATAGAGGGGGAACGGAGAGCGAGTACGAGGCTCTGGCACATCAGAGAGATGCTGAGTGGGGAGACACCCCATCAGGACTGGGATCCCCTTTTTATCTGCACGGTCTCTGTAATCCCCCCCCCCCCTTCCTTGTGACGTGCTTGGACCTGAAGGACCATACGCACAGGTGGGGGTGAGGCGTTAACTAACATTCATTCTTGTAGGAGATGCTTTTGTCCAAAGCCGCAGTGACGATCAGAGGGTGGGGTCAGCCTCCGGGACTGTTGGAGGTTTAGGCCCCAGTGGTGATGTCACTCTGCCAGCTACACGGTTTGGACCAGCAATAAGCAAAATGCCAACCCATAGAACCACGCACCATCTGGGGTGGGGGGGCCTTTAACTAAGCAGAAAGGTTGTATTTGTGTCACGCCTGACAAACGCACGTTTTTAAACAATTGTTTGGTCAAAGCAATCAAAGTCGATTTATGTGATGAGTATTAACAGGTTGCACGGATCTCTGTGGTGGTGGCTGGATGGAAATGGGTTTGTAGAGGAGATGTGGAGGTGATAAGGTTCTGTATGAGTTGCGCGTTCGTGCGGGCCGGCAGCGGTTGGGTTTATGGCCCGTGCGTGATGTGTGTCAGAAGGTCCTGGTTTATGAGCCTTACAGATGCAGGGGATTGCAGTTACTGACTCTGAATTCCCACCGGTCCAGGTCACACACTGCAGCACTGTGGCAGTGCTTCTGTCGGTACTGAGAACCTCGTTTACTCAAATTCAGCAATATGAATACCCCCCTCCCCTGCGCTCTCCCCCTTTCTTTCTTTCTTTCTTTCTCTCTCTCTCTCTCTCTCTCTCTCTCTCTCTCTCTCCTTTTGTCATCCCTCTTATTCTTCTTTGTATCTGGAAGAGGAAAACACTCATGTTGAGAAGCAAGAAAAACAGGCTTTGCAGATTCAGCTATGATGCAGGCTGCGGAATGTTCTGGAACACATGTGACTATAATTCTTCTTGTGTTTGTGGCTCCATCTGCGTGTGACAGTATCCCTGTCTGTCATTGTCCCTCCTCAGGCTCCATTCCTTTACAGCTCTCTGTTCATTTTCTGCTCTTATTTATATTATTTGTCCTGTATGCTTCAGTTACTCCTGACTGCCTGGTCAGGCCCTTAGCAGGCCTGTAATGATGACAGTGTGTCTCTGGGGGCTGGGGGGATGCTTATTCTATGTAGGGGAAAAATAAATTCTCGGCTTGGCAGAATATTTGTTACATTGGGACAACCTGAACTACACTGGTACCTCGGTTATCGAACTTAATCCGTTCCAGACTCCAAATCGAATCCTAAAAAGTTTGAGTTCTGATCGAATTTTTCCCATAAGAAATAATGGAAAACCAATTAATTGGTTCCCGGCCCCAAAATATTACACCTAAATATGTATTTTTTTTTTTTTTAGCATTTAAACACAAAATGAACAGGATAAAACAAGAAGAGCATTTTTTTCTTAATGGCTTCCAAAATGATGACTATCTTATCCCAACATTTCCCCTGTCCTACCCCGATCGTCTACTCCATCCGTGTGTCACGTCCCCTCGTTAACCTCGTGTGGGATCCCCATATGATCAGCTGTTTCTGGTTGTTGTCATTAGTCCTCTGTATTAAGTCAGCATTTCAGTTTGTTTCCCCAGTCCGGTCATTGGATGCGTTCGACTTGCTTACAGCGCTGGCTTAAAGCAATGCATCCTGATGCTGACACAATGCATTATGGTTAGATGCATTGCAACCTCTTGCCCGGCTGCACAAACTGGAACTGTCTCCATGATGACGCACCTTTGCCCTTATTGGCCGAAGAGTTTAGTTACACGTATGACGTTTGTATCCCAGGCAGTTCCGATGCATAATCTGCTATTTCTCCCGAATATCACATAAAGCAGTGAGAACTGGTTTTCAGTTAATTAACCTGGTAAAATTTAAATAAATGACATAAATGCTGTAATAGTACATGTAAGTCAGAGGTTTATTTATTGATAGTTATTGTAATGTTGCACTGCTTTATTTGGTTAATCGTCCAGCCTGTGAAGAAGGCATTCAAGTAAGAATTGCATTGTAGTATGACTCATTTCCTGGCGCAATTTATATTATGTCAGAGTTCACGGTTTGACTTCTGATATTCAGATCGAGAACCAAGGTACCACTGTATTTCGATGCTCTTGGTGCCCCCACCATGCGCGTATGTGAATTTCATCAGACAGAGGGAAGTAATCTAAGGTGGGAAGTACCCCCTCCCCCCCAGCCATCTGCTTCTGTGTGATGCTCTTTCCTCTCTGCGAATATTTATGATGGGCCTTGACCCTAGACCACTGACAGCAGATGTGAATCATGCTGAGGTCTTCTCTATCTTCTGAAGTCATACAGCTTCACTAAGTCATAATGCATTTTAGGTCACTGTTCCTTACAGCTGTAATCCCCGTTTTCAGTCTCCCACGACCCACGATGCTGTGGTTGATGTTTCAGGCTGATGGACGGAGTCTGTCCACCTGTGCTTGATGTGACCGGCTGTGACTGACTGCTCTGCGGTGAGCTCAGGAGTGCAAGGCGGGTCATAGCTGACGGTTGGCTCAGAGTCGGTGCCGCTTGGGGTCACACCCTCCCCGACAGTCCCTTTCGTCACTCATTTGTCTCCGTGTTGGTCACTCGTGTGCAGGGTCACAGACGCCCGTTTCCTCCCCTCATCTTCACCACTCCAGCTGCTTGGAGAGGTGTTGCCTAGCATCGGATTGGTGGTACAGGAGGTGCTGATACAGTGATTCACAGCTGCTCTGTGGCATGGATGGGGAATCTCCCCGCTTTATTTTCTCTTACGTACTTTTTCCGCTGTCGCTGTGCTCTGTTCCTTATCCTCGTATCACTCTACCGTCATGCCCATGGTAGGACAGGTTTTGTGTTTTATCACGTTTAATCTCTGGGGATTTCTGTGAAGGCGGCCTCTCTGCCACACCACTGTGTCCTTCACTATTCTTCCTGCACATCCTTTCTGTGCTGGACTTTTATGGCTTAATGTCTTAAAAGTAGCCGTCTCTGTGCAGAGGCCAGGCGCCTGGGTGTTGGTCACAGCCGACACGTTGGCTCATAGAGGTGGGGAAGTGGGTCGGGTTTAGACCTCCAGGAACCAATTATACAGGCCAAGAGGGCGGTCACCACTGGCGTAGCTCAGCGCGAGGTGGACAGCCAGCTGAGTAATTACAAGGGCCTTTCTTCTAGAAATATCACCGCCAAAAATGTCCAGCTCCGTTCTCCGCCTGTCCTTTAATTGTTGGGTGGATTTTTTTCTTTTTGGAAATAAGGGCCTGCATTCTTGCTTTTCTGGAACTCGTACTACGCTGGGATCCGATATTAAGGTTCAGTACCAGGGCTTTCCCTCACTAACACGGCATCCAGAGCGCGGTATGGCACCCGAACTACAGCCACCCGATATGGGGATCCTCCCCGGCGCTGGCTTTCGAGGCGTGTGCCGACCGGCCGATACTCCTAAACCTGGATGTTTGTCTCCCCTCCCTCTAATTTGACCCGTATGGGTTTGTCTTTGCGCTCCACCGGCATGTCACGCCCGGGCCTCATGTACTCAGATAGCCATCGGAGGGAAGATTTGTCTTTTGCATCTTAGGGATTTTGAGTGGAACCCAATCCTCCCCTCTTTCAGGAACACAACAAAAACTGCTCTTCTTGATTTAAGATCCTCTCAGATACTGGAGATGAGATTTTGTGTGGAGTGCCAGGAACTGAATAGTGAGTCCTGGATTCCCCAACCCTGCTCTCATTTTTCACGTTAATCCCCCCCCCCCCCCATCCTGTTTTATTATTCCTGTAGCTGAATGGACTGTCAGGTCCCAGCATGCTCCTCTAAAACACGGGGTGGTGTTTAATGTTCCTTCTTTCTGTCTGGGGAACCTGAGGCATGTCTGTGTGATTAGATGGTGTGCGGGTGAGGCCAGAATTACTGTCAATTTCGCCCTCAAATCTAATTGAGAGCAGACTGGATGTGAGGTTCCCAGGAAATTGGAGAATAGCTCTTAGCTGGCTTTGTGTTTTATGGGAAGAAAGGGTGAACATTACAGGACAGAATTTGATTTCACCATTGAGGAAGAGAAACTGACTTGGTCTGTTGTTCTTGTCCTGGGATGTCACACTGGCTGTTATCAGTGTTTCTTCCCCCACTGCTTCAGTTCAGCTGGCCATGCAGTGGACCTTGTTCTACAGAAGGAAGCATTCCTGTACCCCGTCAGTGGTTTTTGATGAGCTCCCCCCGAGTGCAGTGTGCTGCTGCTGCCACTCTCCCGAGGATGGCTGGAGGGTGCAGGTCTCCCCCAGGTCACCTGCATTTTCTTGGTTTAATGGCCCATTCTGTGCATGAATCTCTGATGCCCAGGTGTGGCTGGAAGCAGCACCTGCATCTGGTGAACATCTGGCACGCGGAGCGCTCCTCTCCATGCTGCTGTGCGGGTGCTTTGTCTGGCGGGCTTGGCGATCTTATCTGGGCTGGCGGCCTCTTACGGTGTCTTGTTTCAGGGAGATTTTGGCTGAAGCCCACTCAGGAGGGATGTGGGTCCTGGCGCCTTTGCCTGGGGGGGCACAGGGAGGGCGGGCGGGCAATAAGGGAGAGGCTTAGCTGTCACCCCTCATGCCGAGCCACATTCACATGCCCTGGGAAGGAGGGGTGTCCACGTGGCCTGTGGGCCCCTCCCTGTCTCTAAAAAAGGAGCGACCACAGGAATAAAGTGCCCGGATGACCCCTGTCTCGCCCAGCACTCTGTCCAGGGCCCGACGCCATTACAGGCACGTCTGTCTCCTAGTGCCGTCAGACTCCCACCGGTGATGTCAGAGCAGCGGAGGGAGCGGCCGTGTTTTTGCAGTCACATCTAGGGCTGTGCACTTGGTTTTTGCTGTGTGTGTGTGGGAGGCTGTGTCCGTGGTCCTTGCTCACTAGTGTTTATCTGTGCTGAGCAGCAGGGGACAGAGTGGTTATGGACGCAGTTCTGTCCTGGCGGTAAGGGCTGAGCTGTTGGCGTGCCTGTTTTCAAGGTGAAAGACTTGACCTTGCAGCCGGGCCTTTGGGCTGGAAGAGCGACCTCAGACCTCCTTTGGGGGGGGGGGGGGTGTTTTGATGTGTGCATGTGCCAGTTCTGCTGATGGGACGGCGATGGGCTGTATTTGTGAACTTGACTTTCCGGAGAAAAGTGCGCTGTGATGTCAGAATGGTTATGAGTGTAATATCACCACCTAATATGTCCGGCTCCTTTCTCCGCCGTGGGGGGGCTTCTCAGGTGCTCTATACTGAATTTTTGCAGTGGGGAGGGTGGGCATAGTGAGTGGGGAGAAGCAAGTAGACATTGGAGGGCTAGCTGAATAGTTGCCCTGGGTTCCTCAGTCCCTATATACACTGACACACTGACTGTCTGCCCCTTTTCCCCATATGTGGAGTGTCTGCTCCTGGGAGACTAAGTCCAGCCAAGCCACCTGGGAACGGGCGGCTTTAAATGCCTGCAGCAAATGCGACAGAAGGTGCCAAATCCTGACGTGTTAGCGAGTTAACCCCCCAGGACTAGGACACTCTATTAATCCCCAATGAAATCATCCCTCGGATAAACAGGACTGTGGTGTCCCGTGTGTCTCCAGGGTGTTGGAGAGGGGCTCAGGTCAAAGGTCACCGAAGGTTTAAACTACTGACTTAGGTTAGATTAAGGCTCACAGCCAGACAGATGGCTCTCGGAGCTGGTTAAATGGCACCCTTTGTAAGTCACGTCACCCTTCTCCAAAACCACCAGCACAACCTATGGGCCTGTTGGCAGTTCAGCTTCACCTTCACATCAAAATGACGTTATTTTGTCTTGTCTGGCTTTTGTTTAGTGTGGCACTTCAGAGCAGCACTAATGTCTAGCTGATTGCATGACCCCAGCGGGAACGCAGGTCTGAATGGTGTGTGGCGTAGAAGCCAGGGTCCTGCATCCCTCTGGCTAAAGCTGGGCTGTGGAAGGGAGGGAGGTCCTGTTCAGGGAAGTGGGCCTTCGGCAGTGGCCGCTCTGGACGAAGGACACAAGTCCAAGTGATTAACTGAGAATGAGGTCACTAATTTAATGGCCCATTTGAAATCACTGTTGATGGCTCCCAAAAGTGCTGATAATGGGGAAGTTAATGGTAAAATCTATGGCACACAGTAGTATAGCTCTCTCTCTCTCTCTCTCTCTCTCTCTCGCTCTCGTTATCTATATGCACGACGGTGTGTTTTTTTGCGCATGTCTGTTTCCTCATTATTAACTGTACTCTGACTCCTAAAAGGGCAACTTCCTGAGTCCGACAAAACACGTGTGTGTGTGTGTGTGTGTGAGATATGCAGACCATTACTGTGAGCCAGATGTTGGGAGGCCTGGTCAGACCTCATTTGGCATTTTGGGGCAGATGGGCGCTCTGGGGCTCTGGGTACAGGGGGAGTGGTCGATCACTAAGGAGCTTAATGAGATGTGTGAGAGCTAGGGCTGGGGGTGCCAACCCCCCATGAGCCCCCACACTCTCGCTGGGTGTCAGTCTTCGCCTAGTAAACCTGCATCCTTTTTGGTTTGACATGCCAATCATGTACACTGCCCCCATGTATTTAAGCCCCCCGCTGAGGTACGTCAGCGCTTAAGGTACACGGTGCTGTTTTACAGCAAGGCGGCACCACCCTGTGTGTTTGGACCCATCCTCAGCTTCACCTCTCCCTTAGATACTGAGGCGAGCTGGTAAGCTATTAACTGGACTCTGGGTTGCACAGAGGCTCCAGGTGAACAGATTATGAGGCGCGACTCTGTTCCCTGTCCAGCTCGCCTGAAAATGCTATTTCATTATCTAGAAGTTGTGTGTTTGTTGTAGCACTTTTCAAGACACCCAAAGCCCCTCACAGAACCAGTTGGGAGACGCTAGACCCACCACCACTGCGTAGCACCCACATGAATGACGCAACGGCAGCCATTCTGCAGCAGTACACTCACCACATTGTAGCTCAGGTGGTGATTGGGCAGGAGAGAATTCACCAGTTAGATACAGTGGGTGATTAGGAGGCTTGACTTGAGAGGGTAATAAATGGCAGGACATCGGGCTACCAACCCTGCTCTTTAGGAAGATGCCCAGGGATCTTTACTGACCTCAGAAGTCAGGACCATGGTTTTAGGTCTCATCAGAAAGATGGCATCAAATTTACAGCACAGTGTCACTGCACTGGGGCACTGGGATCCACACAGACCACAGGATGGACTCCCCTGTCTGCCACACCAGCACCTCTTCCAGCAGCAACCCAGTTTTAACTGACCCTGGGTCATTTTCCCGCGGATGTGAAATGTTTGTCAGTACAGAGGCTCTGAACCCAGGGCCACGAACTCAGCTAGCTGGGTCTTCCAGCACACGAATGCCTCCAGCAAGTTAGAGGCACTGTTTGCGGAGCCAGCATGGCCATCAAGGAAGTCTGTGTGAGCTTTACATTGTATGTGTGTACATGGTCCCCAAATTGTGTGTGTGGCTGATTTTGTATGATGGCCCACTGTGTGGGGTCACGATGTCTGGCTCTGAATGGAAAGCGGGGAGAGGTGGGTGGTGGATGAGGAAGGAATGAGGTGGATGAGGAGGAGAAGAGGTGAACTGGGGGTGCTGCTTTGGTTGATTCTGACTCAAAAGTGGAAGTGTGTAAGAGGGGAACTCTTGGTTCCAAATGCAAGGATGTTTTGATACTGAACTGACAGAGCGACTGACCGTCTTGGTCCTGATGTTTGTCCGGATCTGATGGGTAGCCCCCAGTAGGGTTCGTTGGTGCTGCATTTATGGGTTTCGTGTTTTTTCTTCTCTCACTCATAACCAGATGCTGGCTCCGGAAATTTCCAAAGCTTCTCTTTTTGCCCACAGCTAATTTTCCCAGGAAGAAAATTGGATACAGGTGTGTGCGTGCGTGTGTGTGTGTGTGCGTGCGTGTGTGTGTGCATGCATACTCCCTGCCCCGTCTGTCCATTTTAACACACTATCACACTTTTTTTCCGTCTACACAGATTGCAGTCCCTGCCCCTGTCCCCAGACTGTGTGCTGTTTGACACCAGCCCTCTCTGCTGCTGGGCTCTGCTCTGACTGCCCAGCTCTGCAGAGGGAGGGGGAGTCACTGTTGAGCATGACGTGGCGGTTTATGGAGAGGAGTGTTGGCAGAGGCATTTGGGAGTGAGCGGTGGTAGCCTCTCATCCCAGCCGCACCTGTAAGAGAGCTGTGTTTTCAGGACAACTCGTGGGACAGGTTTTGGGTTAGGGTGGCGACTTCCTGTGTGTGTGTGTGTGTGTGTGTGTGGGGTGGACTTCACCCTGTTATGACGATGTTACTGTTTTTTGTTTTGTTTTCTTCTGTATTTGAAATGTGATGATCTATGGGGCTGCATTAATGAAATGGCAGCAGTACAGGAACATTGAAATGCTGCTTTTTGTGTGTCCCATGATGCTCTCCTTTGAGAGATGCACGCACACACACGCAGGAGGACTGCTTTCTCATTCTGTCCCGGTTTCAAGGACAAACGTTTCCCACCTCAAACCACATATAATGCTTCAGTGACGCAGTGACAATTAGTTGGTACCCGTTCCGTTCTGGTGTCACATGTCATCATGTTTTCTTTGGTGACAGAGGGCCTATTCACAAGCAGAGAGAGAGAGAGAGAGAACTGTCCCATTTTACCCTGACTTCGGATTGGAGGACGCCTGGCAGTGTCCTCATTGTTGAATTGTTTACTGGGGGGGGTGTTGCAGAGCAGGCTGCCCTCTACATGATTCCTCAGTCATGTTTAGCCTCAGCAAACGCCTTTCTAGATTTTATATTATTAGGTATTTATTTTAGATTCAAAATATAGATTATGCGTC